>ML845983.1:10883-36128 GCA_009831015.1 Picea engelmannii | reverse complement strand
GGCATGACATGACATGGAAAGGCAAGACAAGGAAAGGCATGGCAAGGCAAGGCATGGCAAGGCAAGGCATGGCATGGCATGGCAAGGAAAGGGAAGGGAAGGGAAGGCATGGCAAGGAAAGGAAAGACATGGCAAGGCAAGGCAAGGCATGGAAAGGCAAGGCATGTCATGGCATGGAAAGGCAAGGCATGTCATGGCATGGAAAGGCAAGTCAAGACATGGCTTGGAAATTCAAGGTATATAAGCCAAGGGATGGCATGGAATGGCAAGTGAAGGCAAGGAAAGGCATGGCATGGAAAGGAAAGTGAAATCAAGGCAAGGAATGGCATGGAAAGGAAAGTCATGGCAAGTGAAGGCTAGGCAAGGCAAGGCATTTCAATGAAGCAAGACAAGAATACCATAACATCCATAAAATGAAGCCAAATTTTCAATAATTCATAAATCTGAAATATTTGTTCAATTATTCATATTACATACCTATAGTCATTCAAGTAGACCATCAAGATCACTTCTAATAATGATGGTCTCCATTAACTTCTTGTTCTCAAAGTAAGGCAAGAAGTAGCATACCTTTGGTGAGTTATTACTTGGAATTGTTTGTAGTTGGAATTTTGTACCAACAACCAAGTTCGTAAAGTGTTATACGACTTGACATGGTTTATAATCTTGAAATACATAACCACCTTTCCTCTGTGTTCTTTCATCCTGTGTCATATATTCTCCTTTAATAGCCATCAACACAATCATAAATTCAATGCCTTCAAAATATTTTATTGATCACATCAGGGTCGTCTTTCCCTCTAAGCAACATGCCAACCAATCATCAGTGCCCCATTCATTATCTCTCAGGGAAACCACTGCGTATATGTGCCCTGTAAAAAATGGAGTGCCAACATGTGAATCCACTAAATGACCAAAGCATAAAACATTGATGCTAGTTATTCAAAATTTAACAGAAGGTTTCAACGAACCCGGCAGTGCGAGATCTGAGACATGATCATAATTTGTTGAAATACTTGATTAGTCCTCCTCCAACTGGGATAATTCCATAGTTATACGTTGACCGATGGGGAGTGATACACGATCCCATATATCAACCCAGTCTGTCAGATATAGGTTGGATAATAATAACAAGTAGGCCATTGGTTTGGCAGATGAAAAGAGATTTAGTTTGAAAGGGTATTGGCAGCACTATGAACAATGAAGCTAAAGCCTGAGAGGTTTACCGAGGATTGAAAATACTTGTTAAGAAAACCAAGAACACAATAATAGTGATAATATGTGATTCTTCCCTAGTTATCAATGCCTTCTATAGGAGGGGAAATGTTGCTCCATCTTTGAATAGTTTAATCATTAGAAAAAAAAACCTTAGTTCTCCAATTTGCTCAAGTCCACTTCCATCATGTCCTTCTCACCAACAACGCAGAAGTAGGTGTTATGGCAAATAATGGAATACACCTAATTCAAGTCACATTGACAAAATGGGGTCGAGAAGGGGCCTCTATGTGCCAAGTTTGTGTTCCATGACACCTTTACTTGAGTATCTAAAAAGGAAAAGTGTGGGTTGGGGGGGAGGGGCGATTGCACTAAGGGAAAAATCACCACACCCTCCTCTATCGTTGCTCATCTCATAAATTTAATGATTGTAGAGGAGAAATGAAGGACCCTCCATCCTACCTCCTCCTTCGTGCATGCATATCCGTGGGGCCTTTACTCTCTCCCTTTCATTCCTCTAGCTCCAAACCCTCTCACAAGGATTGGCAAGAAGAACTCCGTGTACATTCCTCCCTCTTTGGGTTGAATTTGTAGAAGACAACCTCATTGTATAGAAACTCCTCCCATTCACAATTTCCTATGAGGTAAATTTGGGGGTGAACCTATTTTTTGTGTGACTCATAATTCTAGTTTGTTTTGGTCATCTAAATTACATGATAGTTAGTCCTCACCCCACCCCCACATGTCTGGTGTTTCCCTTCTTCTAACTTGTCATGTGGTCTTGGTTCTCCTCCTTTTCTCCAACATCATGGACCCTCACTACTTTAAGTACAATGTCGACACCTAATTCGAAGCACTCCAAGGTGTAGTCCATCTTAAAGAAATCTATGCAGATGTCACCGTTTCCCTGGAAACATAGGCCATGAAGTTAGTGTTGGAATAAAGGGCACAACGTTAATCCACAATTCTTGAACAACAAGTAGTTCAATCCTACGTTCAACATTTAAAACAATGTGAGATAGAGGTGCAATTCTCCATGACCCAGCTCAAAGCAAAGGGTAAAGATTTGAAAGCAACAACAAATGTCTTTGAAGCAGTGCACATGTCCACCTCCTTCAACTTTCCTATGGAACCATTGACTCCCCCCTCTGCTCCAAGCTCCAATTGTAACCTTTGATTAAAGATGCATAACTCATAAGTTCTTCCATTCAAATGGAATATGTACGCAGTATCTTAGATGAGCCTTAGCTCATTAAATATGTAAGTATGTTTTATTAATGTTTATTTTTTTTGACAATTCATTTGCCAATAAAATTGTAGTTTATGGTTGCAAAAAACTTGGTTATGACTTTTAACTGCAAATAATGAACTTTTTGTGTCTCACATAAACTCCAAAGTTTCCTTCTTCTTTTTTTTTACTAGAAGAATGGATTTGACTCAATAACGCTCTAACCTTATGTCTCGTATTTGAATCTCTCTCATGTGTTCTCTCCACCAAACCATAATGGAAGGCTAAATAAGTTCGGTGTGTAAAAGCAACATGGAAGGCTAAATAAGTTTGGTGTGTAATGTAAAAGCAACATTTGGTCCATAATAGAGATGTTCATAAAATTAGTCCGATAACTAAAATGTTATGCTAATTGATTAAATGCACCACATCAAGAGACTTTAATGTTTGCAAAGTACATTATCCTTGCATCTCAAGTTCGACTCGACAAAACTTACTACAAACTTTTGATTTTAGATGGTAAAATGATGAGAGACAAAGAGAAAATAATGTTTATTATGCATTGTATAGTAGGTTGTGAGATTGCCTACGTTTACAATTAAGGGGCATATGTAGTAGTTTATTTATTTTTTATTATTTTTAATTTAATTTTTTATTTTTTATATTATTAAATTTGGTGTTTTGTTTACCACAAAATATAGAGTATTTTAATCAATTGGAAATCTTGTTTAATTTTATTCAATTTTTTTATGTTAAATTTTATTAAGAAAAGTTGTAATCTAAATGTTTTACGAAACGAGTCTTTTTCGACGATTTTTTTGGGAACATTTGCCCAAAATCTAATAAGAAATTATTAGATCCGCATATTTGAGTGATTATTTCTGTATAATCTGAGTGCCCCAGGGGTTTTTCAGCATGCTAAATCCATTTATGCATTCAGAAATGGATTTTAAACAACAAACAATAGTGATTTCGTGCATATTTATGTCATCGTATTTCAGGGAAAAAAAACATTTCATAGAACAGTTAGACAACGCCTTAAGAAAATGATATGTGTAGACATTTAATATGAAAATACGAAGTTGTAAAAGCTCCATGCATGATGAACACAACTAGTATACACCAACATAACTCTCTCTCTCTCTCTTTCTATATGACCAAAAACATTCAATATGACCAATGGTTATAAAGAAGAAATGTGTTTCAATGTTATATATATATATATATACACACTCCTTAGGTAAGAGGTTAAAGTGCAATTAGGGGTAGTATTTGGTCTCATGTATGGGATTAATGTTAGATTTTATTGGAAAGCACATGACCCCACTGTAAATAGGATCAGTGATGACCACAAGGGATATTGACTTTCGTGTAGATACAATCTAGGCTAGAATCACCTTTTGGTCTTGGAGTAAGACCTATAACTGCTTTTGCTTGGTTAAGATCTCATCTTCCTCAAACTTAAGGAAACATATTAATGACCCAAGACCTAGAGGCATCTCACAAGAGCGAAAGTCGACCCTCTTATGGACCACTAGCGGGTTATTTCAATACATGTGTTTTTCCTTGAATAATGATGATGAGTCAACACACGCTCATGGATAGCAACCAACGATGGTTTTCCTCATTGTCAGTTGACATTTTAGTTATGATAGGTTTTGTCAGCTTCAGAATAAATATTGAGAGCATCAAAAAGTTGTTTAGAGTTCTTCATCCATGGGAACTCTCACTCCCTATATCACCAAATTATAACAATAAGAGAAAAAAGTGCTACAAAATTAAATAGCACCACAATCAATCATGATGCTTTTGAACTCTAAGTTCATTTCATTCCAGAACTAGCATGACTTGTTATGTCATGGGGCAACTTATTGTCAACTTTGTATGAGGGTGAACTAAAATTAAAATCATTTTGAAATATTAAAGATTTTGTAGACATAAAATCAAAGGTTTTTATCAAGTTACATGTCAACAACGTGTGAAGTCGTTATGTTACCTAACCCCAGTGGGAAGAGGTCTGTAGTCCAACAAGATATTCAAGTCCCATTCCTCACAAAGAAATTTCAGGGACATGTGGATCATGGGAAACATGTTTGAATTCTTTGTTGTAAATAATCATGCCTGCTAAACCCACTTAAACAAAAAAAATATTTACACAATAAAATCAATAATAGGCACATGTTAATTTATTCATGCATCTAACAACATAAATAAAAACCCATGAATGCAGGAATTATCAACAAACCCAACAACATTCAAATAAACATATATGCATTGGAAATAATCATGCAAATAGAACAAAAAACTTATCTTGAATTGCTAATCCAATTGGTTGCGTACAAGGGACATTCCTCCCAGCCATAGTCTTGTTGTTCCAAATCTCAATAGCAAGGCACCCCCGAGCTGAGGCTATGAGTCCACAAGGAGGTCTAGCCCTCTTGGTTTTCCACTCTCCAAAATCAACAGCCCAAAACCTAGGTTCTACTCCAACAATAGTTCCAATCCATGAGCTCTCTTCTCTTCAACCTGCACAACCCAAGAAATTGAATCCCCCTTCACTGCCACATAGTCCCTCGAGCCTTCCCACTTCCCTCCAAGGCTCCAGTGCACTCGGTTGGCTAGAAATTTCACAATTGGGGACTCTAAGAACTCTCAATTGATCTAAGAGTGCCGACAACAACCTTCTCAAGGATCTTGAGTCATTTCCTCAACAAAAAATGTCACTTACGGGAATACAACCTTCATTACAGGCCTATAGCCTCATTTTCAGAATAAAACTCAGCCCAACAATGGTTGTCCTTAAGCATAGCATGATTGGTGCTCTTTTTCTAGCACTCAACCCTCCTCTTGCTCCTCCAAACCAACCTGAAAAACTGACCCAAGAATGAACTCAAATTTCATTTTCTTCTCATGCAATCTTGACTCACACATTTCCCAAAAAGTGGTTGTGCTCAGCCCATGCTATCATAAATTGGGTGAATTGACCTTTCCTACCTACCACTTATACATCACTTTAATAACTATTTGATAATTCTAAGGGAATAAATATTATAATGAAATTGATGAATTATTAGGAATAAATAACCCCTTGGACCCCTCTTTAGCCCCCTCTCTTGTGGAATCATGTAGCCCCCCGTCATTATCGTCCCGTTCGTACCACAACCAACGATAATTATTTTTATTAATAATTTTAATGTACATTTTACTTATCTTGGCCCTTGGCCATATCAATTCATGCAAGCTATCATGCTCAACCATATTGGCTCACCGGCGTAATTAATATTTGCACAATTAGATTATAATTACGAGGATTAAAATTGGCGATATTAAATTTGTTGACAAGATATTTTTTATCACCTAATTATTTGAATACGAATATTTTTTTGAAGTGTAGGGACTTTTCACAAAGACCTCTGTGAAAATAAGTGTAATCAAATTTTCCTACTAGAATCTAGTGACCCAATAAAGCAAATTCTTGATTAATCCAAAACTTTGATTAATTTTTTTAGCATGTGAGTTGATTTGAAATGGATAAACTCCACTGGATAAGTTTCATGATACATAGAACTTGAATCATGCAAAATTCAGACAACCCTTATATCCCTAAAAAAACTAAATCAAATTCTTGATTAATCCATAACTTTGATTAATTTTCTTAACATGTGAGTTGATTTGAAATGGACAAACTCCATTGATAAGTTTTATGATACATAAAACTTGAATCATGCAAATTCAGACAATCCCTATATCCCTAAAATTTTGATAGATTATGTGTCTTTTTACTTAAAATTGAAATTTTGAAATTTCTTTGCTATAAGATTATTCTATTCTCTTTTCTATAAAATTAGTCTACTCCCTTTTCCCAAAAATTGGCAATTTCTGTTGTGATGTGTTAAAGACTCCAAAATGTGATCTCCAAACTGTCACTTGTCCTCATTTCATGTACGTGCCAATAGCTAAGTCTTCAACCTATATGCTAAAACCCTTTATAATGCTAGGTATCTTAAAAAATAATAATAATATATCTTTCATGTTTATTTAATATGAAAGACTTGTGGTTGTGATAATAAGTAAATATAAGATTGGAATTATAGCCACAACTTGCTTTAAAATTTGTTTTTATGTTTATTAAAACAAAAATGTTTTCAACAATTTAATTTTTAATTTAGTGGATTTAAAAAAAAAAATAACAATTTATAGTACTTTTTCGCTCATGGTATTTAAGTTTCATATTATTGAGACTTTTATTTTTTAAATATTCTATATATTGAAGGGATTTTCGTTTTTAACAATGTTTTGCTTATCACTTGTGTTTTTTAATACACCTTACCTCTTTGTACATTTTACTTGACACATGATTCCTTTGTCAATGTGGTTGTTGGCCAAAAATAAAAATAAACAAGAACTAAGAAAAGATAATAAGTGATGGTTCAAAATATTGATAGGAGGTTGGATGATAAAAATAAACAAGAACTAAGAAAAGATAATAAGTGATGGTTCAAAATATTGAAAGGAGGTTGGATGATAATAAGAAGTAGACGATTGGGTTGGTAGGTACGTGGGTTTTTTTTATGTTATTGATGAACAAAAGGAGATCTTATTTTCATGGTATATTGGAACTACTACTAGTAATGAATTTGAAGCCTTGAATGTCTACTAAGGATTGAAAATCTTTGTTGAGAGAACTAGGAATGTAATAATAGCGATATTCAATTTTTCCCTAGTCATTAATGTTCTGATATCAAAGAGGAAATCCTACTCCATCCTTGAACAGATCAATCATTAGAATAAAAACCCGGGTTGTCTAGTTTGCTCAGGCCCATTTCCATCATATCATTTACACTAAGCACCTTGAAGTGGATGCTATGGAAAACAATGGGGTATGCATAAGTCAAGACACATTAACAAAATGGGGCTAAGAAGGGGCCTTAATGTGCCAAGTTTGTGTGCAATGATACCTTTACTTAAGTATTTCAAAACGAGGATGGGGAGCCCATTGTTGGGATGTTTTAAGGTTGTGGTTGGATGTATGCCTATTGTTGGATGAACTAGGTTGCATTGAACTTAGTTGTGTATCTTCTTTTTGTTGTAGCTTAAGGAAAAGTTATGGGAAGACCTTAAGTAAAGAGGTGTAGTTTGGTTGTAGTAGGCATAGACTAGCCAAGCTCTTGTGGCCAAGGCAAGGTAGTGTGACACAACATCAGGTGCCAAAACGACTTGGGAAGAACTCAAGTTGCAAAGAAAAATTCAAGCAAACTGTGGGTTCATGACAAAAGGTACCTTGAATGAAAACATCAATGAAGAGTATGAGGGAAAAGCAATGCTACACAACTATCCCTTTTCACATTATACCCCCAAACAATAATTTGTAGAGATGAACATGCATATGTGTTTATTCATGACAACTTCCAACAAACTTTGGTAGATATTTTTTTAGGGAAAGGAGGCAATTCATTTAAAGATTTATCTATGCATTGTTCCCATAGTTGGCCAACCATGTTTAAGGGAATATGGAAGGGAGCACTTTGAGACTTAAATTTGATGACAACAAGAGCGTGTTTTAACTCTTGGGATGTACATATTTTTTTTTTAAGATTAATAAGTAGCATTCTCTATTATAGGGTTGGGAATATGGAAGGGAGCACTTTGAGACTTAAATTTGATGACAACAACAGCATGTTTTAACTCTTGGGATGTACATTTTTTTTTTATTCTCTATTATAGGGTTGGGAATGGACTCACAAGGAAAATCATCTACACCAATCTTAGGCTTCTAGCATGAGATATGTTTTCTATGTGCTTCCCAGTCTGGTTGTCGTTCCTATCATACCGACAACACTACAAGGAAAACACCACCCAATGGAGATTTTGGTGGAACCTCCTCAAAAAAATTCTCCCTTCTCTATTTATAGTGGAGGTGAGTGACTGGAGGTTTTAGCATGCATTTTTTAACGGTTGCACTTTATCCATCTTGTCACACCAGTGCAACTAACCTTTAAGACTATCACTAGTGTATGACCCCACCACAAGCACCATGGTAGGTTAAAATATTTCGTTATAAAGTATTGATTAAAAAAATAAAAATAAAACATTATTGTTGCACCATATACCTAAAACTTACTGATGCATGTGCATATCATCCAACACACTATGCTAGGTTAAAATATTTTGTTATAGAATATCATTTGGTAAAAAAATAACAAAAAATATTATAGGTGTGTCATGTGCCTATCAAAGCACTAGTGTGTCAAGATATTGATGGTGCACTGCCTTAGGGTAAAATAAAAAAGGACCAAACCAAAAATTCATTTTTCACATTGACTTGGTGCTTCACACCAATTCAAGCACATGTGCTTAGTATTCCTTATTATTGTCGAGACATAATTGGAAGCACTCCAAGGTGAAAGGTGCACCTTGTCGTAGTGAACGCCACACATATGTTGTCTTTTCCTTGGCTGAAATCGGAGTTTATTTGTTGTGATATGGAGAGGGACAGGATATCAAAAATGTGGTCTCTATCGGAGAGAGTGTGGGCAGTTGTGAGGATGCCCTTATTCTGTATACCTACCAATCCCATATTCCAATATTGTATGTGAATGTGTTTTTGCGGTGCAAAGGAATCCAGCAAAATAAGAGAAAGCATACCATCACAGAAATTGGAGTCCATTTGTTGTGATATGGCGAGAACTGGAGAGCAACTGGGTATAAAAAATGTGGTGTGAGAATGTCCTCATTTGAAAAAGTGCAAGGTGCATATTAAAATTTCATAAGAAAGGTTTTTCTTCAAACTAGCATGTCATTGTATGTCTTCAATGAGTGACACATCCATGGATAACTTTGTTTACTTTGCACCTTGTGTTCAAGTTTTGAAGCACAGGCTTAGGAAGTCAGTGCACCAAGCTCTAGATATCATATTAGATTTTAATGGAAAATGAATTAATGTTGACCTTAATCTTGTCTAGCAATTTGTTTTTACTATGAGGGCCTTTATTTACTTCATAATAGTGTTATTTTACCATACCAACTTACAATAATGTGATGGAAGATTCGCGATAGATAGGACTTGGCATGTGACAGAAAAGACTTACATGTGTGCTAGAGGAAAACTAAACTTGCATTCCCTATTTATTTTCTAGAATATCACTCAATATTATCTATCTATTTCTATTTGTTTTCTATAATATCATTTAATATTACATATCTATTTTGTCAACCATTCATGACATCACCAAAGCTATGGTGGCATTTCAGCCTTCCAAGTTCAATAGAGAATGGATTTGTACTATGTTTGTTTCATCGAAGTAATTATTTGAATTCTTGTTATACTTGATTTCAGTGATTTGAAATATGTTGATATTTCCCTTGTTTCGAACCATTTATTTGAATTCTTGCTATGCTTGATTTGAGTGATTTGAATTGTTGGTATTTCCTTTCTTTTGAACCACCCATTGCATGCCCATGAACGTGGCATTAGTGTCATCCTAAATCATCTGGAACTGTTTGTAATTTCCTACCATGGCTTCTTGGAAGTTGATATCCAATAATGTGCCTTTTGAATTCTTAGTTATTTATACTGCTTTCTGGTTCATGTCTTCACTATTCACTGTATGTTTACTATTAGGTGCAATAATGAAGGGCTCTAGATTTGTGGAGCATCTACTTTTCTTTTTTAGAGGTATGAAATGAAATCTCCATGAGTTCTTGATTTGGAAAGCTTGTGAGTCATCCAAATTTGGATATCAGTGTTTTTATTGTTGCAATCAATTAAATAATGATTAAACAAAAGTAGAATGATGAAATAGCTTATTTTTTTCATGGAGGGCTCACAAATATTTATTTCTACATTATTTCAATAATTCACTCACATATTTGGAATTGTATAGAAAATTAGACAATACACCAATACAAATATATATTATTAATTATCTTCCTAATTCTATAGAAAACATGCTACAATGACATACATTTTCTCTAGTGTAACAAACAAAATATTGGAAATGTAATCTTTTTTTTTAAGGTTTCCATCATGAAAGCGTTGCATGAATATATATTCTTCCAACTAAAATTAAAATCAACCCTTCAAATTTGATCATTGATCCCAACATACACGAAACAATGACTAGAATATGTGAAAATGGATATTATTTCTATGTGCTGCTATCTCAACGCAAAATAGGGGAAATCAAAGTCAGATTTAGAGGTAGTCCAAGGAGATATTTTCCATGGCTGAAATTGGCGTTCGTTTGTTGTGATAGGGCGAGGGACTGGGTCTCGAAAATGTGGTCTCTATTGGAGAGAGACACCAAATTGGTGTATGAGACCCCATGTTTGTGGGACAAGGGACCCCCCTCCGCCCAGCGATTTGACTGGTAAAGTCTACGAAGGTATACATACCCTACCCCCTTTGGATTTGAACCTGTGACCTCTTAAGAGGAAACACATGTTCTTAACCATTAGGCCCACTCTAATAACTAATAATTATTTTTAGAAGAATATTATTATATAAGGATTGGTGATTATTTTCGTTAGAATTCAGTTACATAAATTTTCACGAAATCATAATTTTTTGTTATTTAGTTTTTAAAAAAAAATTAAACACTTAAATTATATAAAATTGACTACTTAAATTTGCAGATCCAACTATTTCTATTAAAATTTGACAAAATTAAATAAAAAATATTTCATAAAAAGTCAAAACAATTAAACTAAGAAAATAAAAAAAATTGAAATTAAAATTACAACCACTTTCTTTGAATTTTATATAATAAATTATTCCTACGTCGTACTTATATTCAATAATAATAATTAAATAATCTTGTGGCTACGTTATTCCATCAATTAATAAATCTTTAGTTTTATTTATAAATAAACTAGGGCCGTGCAATCCGGATATTTTTAGAGACTCCAGAATCAGAAATTCCACGTGTCATATCAGCTATCGTCGTAACTACGTGTAAACAGTTTCCGCTAAGCGGTGCAGATATTTTCTAGGGCGTCACCAGTGAAGAAATCTATGTGTACACGTGGACGGTCGAAGATTTTCGCAATTTTAATGAAGATGTCCTCCTAAAATGACGGAAATGAATTTCAAAACACGGACTGTATAATGTCCGGTTTCCGGTCCTCCACAGAAAAAAGGAGGAATATTAATATTTATTTTCGAACGGAAATTGGAGATAAGTTATTTTGATACGAAGAAAGAAAACCCAATATCTAAAAATGTGGTGCTAATTGGAGAGAGTTTGGACAGCTGTCATATCTTTAATTGATTTGCGTATCAATTGGATGTTGTTCTGCCCACCTGCCAAATCTCTATCCACAACCCCCTTTGCTCATTCAGATCGAATTGTCCTATCTTCTGGGCCTCCTTCAAATGCCTTTAACCCTAGTTGACCATATAAATATAATCATATAAAATACTATGCTAGATTTTTTGGGGGAAGGGACTGCAATTACTGAAAGTTTCGATTCTTGGCCTATTTTGATCCAGCTCCAAGTGTCTTTAATTTGGATTTCCTGTCATAATGTTTAGTGGGAAATTTTGATTGAGGAGTTGTGTTTTGGGGAAATAATTTGATGAAAAAGAAGAAATTATTTTAACGTCCATCAGATTAACAATATTTTATGGGACAGACCACCTCAAAGAGTGATTTCTGCATTTCAGTCCTTTTCTTGTTCAACTTGATGATGAGCTCCCTCAACTTCTCCACTGTCCCCTTGCTGAATAAATTATTCCAAGAGCTAGTTGTCAAGATACTTACACAGTTGTCCCTACTGTCTTTGAAGGCTTCACACTCTAAAATGAAATGTTTTTATGTTTCCACTTTTTCGAAGGTGCAAAACATACACACTCTTTCTTCTCAAGCTTCCTTTGGTCTTTTCCAACGCCCGGTTCCACAATGGAGTTGATGGGAATTGGTTCTTAATTGGGGAATAAGCGTTTTGGCTCTCCAAGATATATTGGCCCCTATGTATGTTTTATGATGATGATTGTAAGTGGGGTTAAACTCTTCAATATAATACTATTTTTTTCTCCCTAGCCCTTTATCTCAGATTCGCTTGTGGAACGTATCAATAACAAAAGTCTATATCTCTTTATTGTTTGTAGGGCACCTATTCAAGTGAATATCCCATTTACTAAGTCATTTAATATTTTGTCGTATCCACATCTTCTTTCTTTTGCACAATATGTCATTGAAGACGACCTTAAGCCACCAATCGTCTTCCATTTGCTCAATTTTTTTTAGATATCTTATGAGATGCACTATAGCAATTGCTTCAATAGAAGCAATCTCCATTTCACTCAGCATGATATCATAAGGCACCGAACTTTTAATTTTAAACTTTTTTGTAATCAAGTTTTTTTTAATCTTCTCAATTTGCTTCCACGATAAGTCAGATGTACTATTGGCACACACTTCACAACCATAGAGAACCACCAGGATCACTAAAAGCCCAAAGAGAGTTTGCATAGTCTTCCAATCCCATAGCTCTGCCTCTCTGCACCTATTTTGGAAAGCATAGAACGCTTTCCAACCTCCCAAAGTTATTTCCTTTCTACAACCTTCCCAACTTAAATTTTTGTTGAAATCAATTATGAGGTATTTGTAATCTGTCACTTCTTCAAGAGTGTTTCCTTCAAAGTAGAACTTATGTTGATTATGTTTTCTTTTGCTAGATAAAACTACCACTTTTGTCTTGCTAGTATTGACTTGCATCCCCACTGTACTACAAAAGTGCTCAAGGGAAATTAAGTGTTCTTGCAACCTAGGAGTAGATTTAGCAATCAGAATAAGGTCAACTACATACAAAAGGAGCCTTATCACAAACTCGCCCAAAAGAGCACCATCACCCTCCTGTAAGTTTAACCACTCTTCAAGTTTGTCTATATATGAACCAAAAAGGGTAGGGGACAATGGGCACCCTTGCTTGACCCCGTATCACTCCTAAAACTTTCGGAGATACCAACTGACGTTTTGATTTTGACTTTAACCTCCTCATATAATCTATGGACAGTTTCTCTAAGATGCATAGGAACCCAAAGTTCATCCATTCTATGCCAAAGCTTATCTCTAGGGACTGTGTCAAAATCTTTTTTGAAAGGAACCCAATTGTGAGCTTTGTGGCAACGAAGTCGCATTGCATTGTGAGGCAGATTCTGCAAATATGTGTTACAAATGTGATGTTAATGTCCATGGAGATAATTTCTTGGTGGCAAGGCATGTCAGGGTGGTTTTATGTTGCACATGCCATCAATACACTGAAATAAATGTTTATGGGCCAAGCCCACATGTTGGTCAGTCTTTTTGTTGTGCATGTTGCAAGTCTCAGGGCATCAAACGAACCTCTCTCTGTAATTCCACAACAGAATCTGCCTTTCCTGGGCATGTTTTTGTTGCATCTTCTAACCATAGCAAGGGACTTTATGTGGGTATTGGTTGTAGCCTTGTCAATGTTCCGAGAATTGTAGAAGAAGGAAACATGAAGGCTTGTTCTAAGGAAGGGGATAGTGAGGGGAGTGGGGCTACTGAGAAGTCTGGGGTTTCTATTAAGGAAGGGGCTAATGAAAGGACTGGGGCTACTGAGACGTCTGAGGTTTCTATCAATGGTTGGTCTTACAATGATGGGGTAAGCACTACCAACAACTTTGGTAATAGCCAGATAGTTGACATCAAACCCCAAGTGGAAAACCACAAGAAGGAAATTGGCTTGCTCCATAGAAGATCTGAAGCGAGCGCGTTGAATGCAGAGATGAAAGTGGAAATGGTTTTGAAAAAGTGGTGCAAATATCCGAATCTCAGAAGCCCTTCTACAGTGCCCTTAGCCATGGACTTGGTGGAAAAGGGTTTGCAAAAGTTGGGTGCCTTATCTAGACAGAAAATTAGGATCTTTCTCGCTGCATCCCTCTGGTTAGTAGCAACACTTTGTGAAAAGTAGGCCCATTTGCCACCTGTGAAGAAGCTTGAGGAGTGCTCTGGAATACCATCTAAATTGATACTTCTAGATGAATTCAGACTAGGAAGGCTTCTCAGGTTGAAGATGCAGGAGGAAGGTTCGGCAGAGTGCTCAAGTTGAGGGGTTGTTCATGTTTTCCTTCATATCTTTTGGAAGATCTCTTGATCTTTGGTCTTCGTTGTGAGAATAGCCAACAAACACAATATTCTTGTTTTCACTGGTATGATCTACCAGTGCTTTACAAGAGGAGCAGGACATGTTTTTAGGGATTTGAACATTGGTGGGAGGATGGGTATTTCATACACCTACTCCATTTGTCTAACCAAGAAACCCCATATATATTTACATCATTAAAACCTTTACATATGTAAAAGTTTTCTCAATGAACTAAGGGCTAAACAAAGATGAAATGGCTTTTTCAAAACATGTGGATATTCATTACTTCTTGCAAGCATCTCAAGGAAAAATGGTGCAGCAGAGAGTTAATTGCTTGTTGTGTCTCGTTAGGGTTCCAACCTAACAACGACAAACCGGGTAGTATTGTTCTTATATTCAATATTGATATTCCAGTGTCAACACCCACAATCATATCAGGGATTAAAATTGAGCCCCTCCACAGCCCGTTAAAGGCCATCTTTCTGTTCTAGAAGCATTATTAAAAATATGCCCCAAAAAATGTTTATTTTCATTTTTACTTCTTTTCTAAGAAGTATAAGGTATACATTAAAATTTTATAAGAAGGTTTAAAGTGTGAACTCTCGGTGGCTACTCACATGTGGGTTCAAGTGATTGTATAAGGCGAGCAATAACCAGCCTGATGCGCAACATTCAATGATGTGGTGGCTAGTATATACACCCTCAGATCACCTTGGTATATACATCGATATATATATCCCATGGTGTATATACCACTTGTCGTAGCATTGAATGTTGCGCAACAGGATTGTTATTGCTTGTCGATTGTATAACGATGCAATTAATATTAAATGAAGAGATTGTACCTAGAAATTAATGTGTCAGTGGTCATATGTGCGTAATTGCGTTCAATTGGTTGTACATAAATGTAATAGCAGTTTGAAGATTAATTACAAATTGCTAGTAGTGAAGAGGTGGAGATCAATAATCAAATTTGAAGGGTTGGTCATAATTTCAGTTAGAAGGATACATATTCATGCAATCCTTCCATGATGAAAAGTTTCCAAAAGACATATATTTCAATTGACAATAATAAATTAACTACACACTCCATAAAAAATGTGTTAAATAAAATATTACATTTTCAATCAAATTTATCAGAAATTAGTAAATCCAAAATTATGAGTCTTAAAAGTTAGATAGTTGCCTAAAAAATATCAGAGATTGAAAATAAATATGCTTCTAGAAGATACTACTACTTGGATATTCCTGCTGCCACCGACTACCTGGATATTCATTTGTCCTATATGTCATTTCCTATTGCTCCAGGGTAATGGATATCTTAAATTCATAGACATATTTAGCTAGCCTTAATTCTACTAGCGTTGGCATTTTTTAAAGTCAATCAATTGGTGTTGTATGAGGTCATGTATCAATCTCTCCTGCAACATGTTTAGTCGATATTGATAACATTTCAAATTCATTTTTATCCAGTGGAAATTTAAATTGATGAATGATGAAATGGCTTATTCTATAGCCCTTACAATGTTAAAATTCAATAATTCCGACAAATTTTAACCTTATTTGTCACTATGTTAGGTGTGAATGGTGATGTCTGCTTTCGTAGCCTACTTTCATAGTTTGTCATAGTCTCTTATGATGTAGGATGAACTATTCTTATTTGTGGTTAAGAGATTTCAAGTTCCAGGTACATTTTGAATTTTTTATAAAAGTTATGCAAAATGTAATTCAAGTTTTGCAAAATCTGGTTCAAGTTCAGGGATCGTAAAAGTTATGCAAAATGTGATTCAAGAAATCATATATGATTTGATAATGGATTATGGAAAGGCATATTAATACTTTTTCCAATAGAAAAATGACTCAAAATTATATAATGTATAATTTCTTTTACATAGCGGTACCATTTCATGTGATACAAAAGAAAGGGACCAACCAAATGATAATTGACTACAACGGATACAAAGGAGAATAAATATTGATAACACAATGGCTCACACCTACATATTGTACTGAAGAACAACAGTCAACAAAAGGTATCAGAAAATTCCATAAAACACCCAGCTTCTCCACAACGCAACTCGATCACTCACTGATCTAAGAGTTCAAGCTTCGAAGATATTAAGGTGAGTATGTGGGATCTCTTTCCCTTTATCCCAGTGATAAACTGACAACCTACCTTTTGGTTCCTTAAGCACCCTTTTTGACAGTAAGTTGGCCTCTTTATTGTGCTCCCTGTAAATATGCTTGTAACTTGTATTTTTCATATTTCTTGTCAGTTCCATTGTTTTAATCTTCCAACCTTTAATGTTTACTGCAAGGAGATTACCTTTTTTATTAATCCAGTCAATGATAACTTTCGAATCCCCCAAGATTTGGACATTATCAATTGCTCAAAGCGAAGCCAATGTAAGAGTCGCCCACAAACCCATGAGCTCAACCTTTGTGTTGGTTCCCACTCCGTAGTTTAAGTACCATTTTGTAATCCTTGAAGAATGAGACTTGAAAAAACCACCTGCAACACAATAGCTTCCATTTGATAGAGCGGCTCCATCAAAACATGCCAAAGTGACTCCCTCGGTGAGAGTCAATTCGCACACTCTAATTATGTTAGGTTTTATAATTGATGGCTGCCAAGAAAAGGAAGTTGTAATCCTATAAACTACTGATTCAAGTGAGGGGCTGAAGTCTTCAAATAGAGTTTTATTCCTCTCAATCCAAATATGCCAGCAAGCAATAGTTTCCATGCTTGTCGGAGCAGAAAAATCTGAATTCCACTTATAAAAACAATCAAAAACCGAGGTACCCTCCCACTGGAAATTTAAATGGAAGATTTTATATAACTTTCACCAGACTACTTGAGTGAATGGACAGTGCACTAATAAGTGGTCTGTTGTTTCAGAGTTGACATTGTAGAGATTGCAGACCCCTGGACCAATCCAGCCTTGTCTCTACAACATGTCCCAAGTGAGGATTTTGTCAAAAACTGCCAGCCACGCAAACAATCTGATTTTAAGTTGAATTGGCCATTTCCAGATCTTAATAGTCCACGGTTTGTCACATAAAAAATTAAAAGGAGAAATGAGAGCCCGGTAGATATTTGAGGCCGAAATGGCATCGGATGCGTCCCTGTCGGCCCAAACAAGAGAGTCCTCACAATTTCTGAGAGTAATGCCAGCCTCTCTCAACGCCAACGTGAAGGAATTCCACTTGATTTAATTTTGGTCATAGAGATTCAATGACTCGCTGGATCACCATATTTCTGGGTTGATTGTGCTAAGTGCTAGAGTTGGATCTATGTGATCAAGAGTCGTAAGTGCTTTGTGCATATTGTGTGAGGCTTGCAAGTCTAGTGCAAGTAACTGTAAGAGACTATGTGAAGCTTGGTGTTGTACCCTAGCTAGAAGAAGGAGGATCTGGCGGAGTGCACATAGATCTCATGTATTCTGCGGAGTAGAACTTGGATGCTATGTGCATGTAAGAAGTTTGACCAAAGATAATAAAGAAGAGAAGAGTTGGTGGACGTAGCCCTAAGGTGGGGGTGAACCACGTACATGCTGTGTTGCTATGCTTTGTGCGATGTATTGATGTGTTTATGTGTTTACTTGCTTAGTGCTTTAATATAGATGAACGATAGATAGATATGTTGATGCTTAGTGCTTAATAATATGGATGTATGTTAGATATGACTTATGTATGTAGGCTTAGTGCTTAAGTACCTTAGATCTGAATGAATATTGTGATACTTTGTAATTAGGGTTTAACTGCGTTGTAACTAAGACTGGATATTGATGAATGTTAACTTTTGAGTGCTCTGTTAAGTGTTAGAATCGCATATCTGTGTCCCAGCTAATCTTGCAGACATCTGAGTCCTGCAACCACCCTTGCCTCTACCTCGAGTGAGACTTCATCTGCTTCGCAGGTGTTGCCGAAAGGGCTGGTAGTTAGGGTTTTGTTGGTGCATTGTTGTAGCGTTGAACCCTGGGTCTGCCCCTATGCCAACATGAGGCAACGAAGATATCATGATACAAGTATTTCTATCAAATGCAATTCCAACGCTTTGATTGCAATCCTTTCAATGTCAATCTTGGTCCGTGCATTGAATTTGCAAAAGACAAAAAGGGTGGGGAACTCTTGGATGGTCATCCAATAAAGATGAATAGATAAACAAATAATTAAAAATTCATTGATGGAGCTTATTCTATTGGAGATACTAAGTACTTATTGAAGTAGAGGAACTCATCCCAAAAGAAATAGAACATTGATGTTTGGGAGAATGCATGGTGGATTTTTAAGAGGCAATCTTATGCAATTTATTTAGATGGGCTCTTCTTTAAAATGTGATTTAGGATCAAATAGTTTTAATGATAAGATAAGGAGTTTGTGCTACTTTGATGTAGGATCAAATAGTTTTAATGATAAGATAAGGAGTTTGTGCTACTTTGATGTAGGATCAAATAGTTTTAATGATAAGAAGGAGTTTGTGCTATTTTTTGGACACTCATAAATTGAGTAAAAACTCATTATTAAGCATGTAAGGTATTTGTGAGGGGATTATCAAATCCATGTCCACAACCTCGTATACAAATTGAGTGGAAAACATTTTGTCACTACTTATTACAATATGTAAAGGCTATTGTTATGATATTACATTGACTTGGTTTCATATAAAAAATAATGTTATATTATGAATGGTATTGGATAATAGATATAAAAAGGTAAAATGATAAAGTTATAATACAATAAATAGGTATTATTGTGTTGAAAGGTGCTTTCTACAACCGAGTTCAGTATGAGGGAGATGTCCATTTCCTTCTTTGCTCAACTAGACTTGATATGTGATATTTAAAAAAATATTAATAACAAAAAAAAATATTTCAATGTCCATCGTAAGTAAAATAATTTAATATCAACTCTTTATATAGAGAAATAAAATAAATAAAAATCGATAGGTTATTTTTACTTACCAGTATGAGAGAGATATGTAATTCCTTTAATGCTTAATATGGAGTTGACACATGGCATTTAAAAAATTACTAACAAAAAAAAAATATTTCATTGTGAACAAAACAAAAATAATGTTTTCATATATATATATATATATATATATATATATATATATATATAAAGCAATTGAAAGTAAACAATTTATTATGGTTAAAACATTTCAATGGTGTGTTTCTCAATATGAGGGAGATGTGTAATTCCTTCCATGCACAACATGGAGTTGACACTTCACACGCACACACATATATATTAAAAAACAGTCTAGAAACCATCTTAACTGTGGATCTATCATGTGTTGAGAGTCATAAGTCCCTCGAGGTGAAAACATTTTTTATATTAAAAATAATCGAGGATTTGATCCCTCTTGACACATGACAGATAGAACCATCTTAACTCTAGATCTGTCATGCACTGAGAGTCATAAGTCCCTCGAGGTGAAAACATTTTTTATATTAAAAATACCCGAGGATTGGATGCCTCTTGACGCATGACAAATACATAGTTATAGTGCCATGCGCTTTCTGGCCTAGTATGAGAGAAATGTGTAATTCCTTCAATACTTTTAATATGGATTTGACATGTGACATTTCAAAAAATATAATAACAAATATATTTTAATGTGGGCCATAAATAAATAAAAAATTCAATGTCACATGTTAAGTAAAATATTTCAATATCAACTTCACTTGAGGGGGATGTGTAATTCCTTGTGTGTTCAACATAGAGTTGACACATGACATATATATATATATATATATATATATATATATTGTGTGTGTGTGTGTAGATCCATTTTAACTTCGACGATATGGATTGGAGGAAAGGTTTGCACTAGGGATTTGATCACTCTCTGCTCACTATAAATCTAGAGTTCAAATGGATCTACACTGATATTTTTTTATAAGAAGTGAATATCATGTTTTATTTCCATATAGATCATGATTTCAAATCGTCAAACTCATTTCATCATAGTATTAATAACATGAGTTTAATTGGAAGAATTCACACATATTTTATTGATCAAGTAAAGAGTTACATATATAATATAGATCACCTGCTTCTAGACAACTAGATCCGAAGAAAGTGGATCTAATTAGCTAAAAATAGCTAATCTAGAAGTTCTCAATTATTCTCTAACAACTCACAACAATAATGGAGGCATTATCTCTAACACCCTTCCTTAATGCTTACATTATTTGAAAACAATATTGAAATCAAAATAAACACATTTTTGGACTTTGATCTTTGTCTAGTCTGGTGTTCAAAAACATCTCTATCCACTATGAAATCTCATAGACTATGCTATTTCTGAACCATGAACTTCGAACTTACCACTTGATCCATTTAAGATAGAATTGCTTTCAACCATCAATGATGTATTTGTAGGATCAACGATTTTTTACTACCTTGAAAAATAGTCTCGATATTGAATCACTCTATGTACATACTTCCTATGTATTTGTTAGTTATATAGAAAAGCAGTCTAGATACCAAATGTATCCAATAGTCAATCATACAACTTGACATTTTTTCACATACACAAACACACAAAGATAACTTGTAACCCTTGTTCTTGGAGCACCGAAGGACAACAAGAAACACCAGTTCATAGTAGACTCTAGTCATAATCTTACAAAAAATAAAAATAACAAACATAACCAATAGCTATATTCTAGAAGAGTTTGAGAGGCTATGTATTGAATTCATCATCACTCACATAATCTAGTGAGTCTTCAAAGATGGCATCTGATGAGTCTTCAGAGATAACTATGTTGGTTGATTCTTTTACTTTTCCCTTTAAAAGATCTTTGGCACATATTTTGTAATTCAATGTTGTATGTCCATTTCTTCGACAGTAGAAGCATTCAACTGAACTCCTGTTTTATTCATCCTTCCCTTGGAAAATAGTGCAATTTCAACTTGTGAACTGACTTTTGCATCTCCTGTTCTTATCCTATTTTCTTTTGCTAAGAGTGCAACTGTCATTTCATCTAGTGTTCGAGAGGACAACTGACTTAAGGTAAAAATAACATTGTCATAATTTGAAGATAGTCTGTTAAGTAAAATTGCCTTTGTATCATCATCGTATACTTTAGTGCCAACTTCTGAGAAACGACCTATAAGAGACTTTAAATCATTTATGTGAGTAGACAAGGATGTCTCATCATGCATTTTAAGTTTGAACAATTGTAATTTTAAGGAAAACTTTGCATTCACATCTTTTTCTCCAAATATCTTACTCAATTGTTCCCACATTTATGTAGAAGATTTTTTTAAATCAATCAGATGAAGCTGAGAATGTGACAGAGATAGTCCAAGGATAGACTTATCTCTTTCCTCCCTTTTCTCCCATTCAATTAATTGCCTAGGATCTGTAGGTTTTTTTTTTGTACCTTTTACAATATTCCATAAATTCTTATTCATCATCTGCAATTGAACCTTTACCTTCCAGGTATGGAAATTATGACCATTAAAATTTTCCAACAGTATATTCTCCATGTTTAAAAAAAAACTTAAAATTATTAAGTGAGATTGATGGGATATAAAACATTAAAAGTTTCAAAATATACAAGTAAAAACAAATTCTTGGGTTTTTCATCTTCAACATCAATACCTCTTCTATTTTGGGGGTGATTAAGTATGTTGACAAAATTTAAGTAGATTTATTATCATAAATTTGTCATCCCAATTTCACATTGAATGAAATTATTATTTATTATTGTAAAATAAAAAACTTAAAATAAAGATTTAAAAATAACAAAGATTTAATAAATTTCATTTATTATTTTCTTAATCTTGCATATTTCAAAGAATCAAAGTTATTTTACATTGGGATTAAATCATAGCAAAAATTTAGAAAATACTTTTTATTAGTAGATCTATGAGTAAATTATAAGGAAATTTTGATGGATTAAAGAAGATTTATTTACAATTTTGTAAGAAATTCATGGCTTGAAGCCATTACAACAATATAGTCATTAAGATATATATATAGAGAGAGAGAGAGGGGGGGGGGAGATAAAATAATTAAAAGTAAAAAAATTATCATTCCACTAATAGTGCTTTATGCATCTTAGTACGAGGGAGATTTGTAATTCGTTTAGTACTTAACATGGAGTTGATGCATGCCATTTAAAAAAAATATTAATAACAAAAAAAAATTCAATGTAAGCCATAAATAAAAGATTTCAATGTCCACTTTAAATAAAATATTTCAATATCAACAATATATATATAATTGAGTTGGGTTTGCGGTTTCTTTGTCCCGGTTGTAAAGAAGCAGTTTAGGGCTCTGGAAGGGTTTGGTTCTGCAATGGGATGTGGGATCTTTGTCCATCGACATGAGATATCATGCAATGGAGGATGACGTTGTGGATTACGGAGATCAAGTCCTTGCCCAAGATGAAATATTCTGCACATATTTGAAATTCATAGGGATCTAGTAGAATCGAAGGGTGCATTCTCCAAGGCATTTTGGTCCCTCGACAGAGATGCGTGGTTGTTTTGGACCCGTGAAAACTCCCGAGTGTACTGAAAGGCTTCACTCCATAGAAGGTGGTGCAATGCCTCTCGTGGGAAGCTCTAACTCTAGGCTTTCTCTCCCTCCCTGTGAACAAACCTTAATCTCTCATTTGTAGTCGATCAATTTCTCTCCCTCATCTAAAATATGTCTAGTGCCCAAATACAATATTGTGCACTCAAACCAGCCCTTCAGCCCAAAATTTTCGCACTCAGAAGTGTCATTTGAGAAGAAAAAGCAAAGGTGTTTTTGTGCGCGCAAGGAGAAAGTGATAATGGTGGTGGGCGAGGATGTCATTGTAGATAATATTTCGGATTTGCTAGGTAGAGAAGCGGTAGGTCATTTTTGTGGGAAGACGGTTCACCCTAAGAACCTCAAACCTTGGTTGAACGAATCATGCACTCTGGTATTAGGATATCGTCTAGTTTTTCATTTTCTAGTGTGGGGTTGGTTATACTTCATTTTCAAGTCTCACGAAGATATGAGCTTGATCCTCCAACGGGACTCGAGTTGGTGTCCCTCTGGTTTAACTCTTAAAGAATGATGATTCCATTTTGACCCTAAGCACAACCCAATATCATCCATGGTGGTGTGGGTTATTCTTTTGAGGCTTCCAATGGTGTTCTGGCACGAAAAAATTATGGAGTTCATTGGCAATAAGGTTGGAAGATTTATCCGAATGGAAAAAGAATGGAATACCAAGCATAACCGTAGATGGGCATGGGTCAGGTGGAGATCAATTTGAAATTTGGTATGTTGGAAGAAATTGAATTGGTTACTGGTAGTTTTTCATGGGTACAATGTATTTATTATTGGCATTTACCTTTTAGATGTTATGGATTCCATAAGGTTGGGCATACTCAAGACTGATGCCCTAACCCATCAAGGCTTAGGACGCCCTTCAAAAAAAATTGAAAACCTAAGGTGATGTAGTCAAAGGTTCGAGAAGTGGAGAAAAATCCCATGAAGGACATCTTGTTGGCTCGACCAGCTAATAAGGAACTAGACACATTGGAGACTAGATTCTTGGTCCAAACTAAAATATCATTGTCTTCCTCATTTAATCTAATGTAGTTAAGAACCAACAAGTCCACGTAGTTTTTCCACTCTATTGCTTCATGATCATCTAATCCCAACTCCTTTGGGGAATTCCACCCTACACGTCTGTGAACCTGAGGATATTGTGCTTTTGTATCTATGATTGATAAAACCCATTTTTCGTGGATCTTATCTACAAGGGGAACGGAGAGGGTGTATTTGTTTTCTACGCCTAGCCAGGGGTCTTCACTAATCTGTATTTTTTTGTCGTTTCCAATTTTCCATGATATCTATTGTCCAATCAAGGGGAAATCTCTTACCAAGTCTTTCCAGACAATGGACCTTTTCTCAGATTTCCAAGGAAGCCTAAACCAATCCTTAAAAGAAATTCCTTGAAGATACTTACTCTGCAATATTCTTTCCCACAAATTGTTATTGTATAGGAGTCTCCAAAGATTACGAGTTGCAAGGGATTGGGATAAGAGGTTCAAATCCTTGAGACCCTAACCCCCTAGATTCTTCTTTGGAAGTAAAAAATGAGAACATCTAACCAAAGGGGTGCCCCCTGATGATCTCAAACCATCCCAAACGAATTTAAATATTAACTTCCGGATTTTTATTAGAATTCCTTTTGGGATGGAAACGATGGAGCACTAATAGACAGGGATTCCTTTCCTTCTAGAACAAATTTTGACCAAGTAAGAAATCCTCCACGAGATAGAAGTCTATTAACCCAAATAGATATTATATCCTCCACTTTTTTGCACATCCAAGACCAATCCACATATCTATAAGAATTAGGTTTTAGGAAAAAACTGAGATATTTAAATCTTGAGAGGAAGTATTTGGATGGATAGGGAATAAGGAGACTGAGCTGGTCTTTTACTGGCTCTGAGATCTCATTGAAAAGTATACATGACTTTTCTTCATTGATCACCGTGCCAGTGGCTTGGTTGAACAAGATTATAATTTGTTGAATCGGCATTGCTTCACTGATGGAACCACTTAGCATGCACAACATGTCATCAACAAATAACAAGTGCATTACGTATTCTTGTCTCGCCACCTTTGTTCCTTGCACTATCCTCTTGATCTTAGCAGCATTAATGAGTCTTCTTAGAGCCTCCGC
>ML845982.1:37046-52650 GCA_009831015.1 Picea engelmannii | reverse complement strand
CCCTAGGAGTAAGCCTAGACGGAAGAAGTTCTTGTCAAGGTGACAGTGTGGGCAAGAACTTAGACATTGTGTCTCCGAGGGCACACTAAGTGAGCCGGACTTAGCTCACGTTTGCAAGTGTGCATTAGGGCGACAACACCCCCGAAGGAACCATGAGACAAGTCAAGAAACCCAAGCCATTCTCCAGTTATATGGCTTTGATGTGTGATCTCTTAGAGAAGGAGCCTACTTGCTTTGAAGAAGCTATTTAGAAGAAAGAGTGGGAAGATGCCATGGCAGAAGAATACCAATCCATTATAAAGAATGATGTATGAGAAATAGTTCCCAGACCAAAGAGCAAGGATGTGGTATCTTCCAAATGGCTTTTCAAAATAAAACATGCTGCTGATGGAAGTATTGAGAAATATAAAGCAAGGTTTGTTGCTTGTGGCTTTTCTCAAAAGGAAGGCATTGACTATGAAGAGACGTTTGCTCTTGTAGCCAGATACACTTCAATCAGAACCATCATAGCTCTTGCAACTAAGATGAAGTGGAAGTTATACCAGATGGACGTGAAAACAACTTTCTTGAATGGTGTCATTGAAGAAGAAGTGTATATAGAACAACCTCAAGGGTTTGAAGTTGAAGACAGGAAGACTCATGTCTGGAAGTTGAAGAAGGCTCTGTATGGATTGAAGCAAGCTCCTAGAGCCTGGTATGGAAGGATTGACAGTTTCCTGACGAGCTTGGGCTTTACCAAGTGTAAAGATGATTCTGACCTTTACTTCAAGGTTATGAATGATAAGCCTGTTATATTGTTGCTGTATGTGGATGACTTATTCTTAACTGGAGAAGAAAAGCTCATCATTGATTGTAAAAAGAAGCTCGCTGCAGAATTTAAGATGAAAGACCTTGGCCTAATGCACTATTTCTTAGGTCTTGAGGTTTGGTAGAGCCCAGAGAAGATCTTCCTTAACCAAGGGAAGTATGCAGTTGAAATACTGAAGATATTTGATATGTTGGAGTGAAAATCCATGAATACACCCATGGAAACAAAGTTGAAGCTCCTGGTTGACACTTCGTCAGAATTGATTGTTGCTACACTGTACAGATAGATCATTGGATTGTTGATGTATCTGACGAACACCAGGCCAGATATATGTTTTGCTGTGAACACCTTGAGTCAATTTTTGGTAGAGCCCAGACGTGTTCACCTAGTTGTTGCAAAACATGTGATGAGGTACCTTAAGGGTACATTAGATTGTGGTCTCAGTTATAATGGAGATCATGACTTCAGACTGAGTGGTTATACTGATTCAGATTGGGCTGGAAGTGTCTCTGACAGAAAGAGCACTTCAGGATGTTGTTTTAGTCTGGGGTCAGCCATGATCTCATGGCAGAGTAGGAAGAAATCAAGCATTGCTTTCAGCACTGCAGAAGCATAATACATTGCTTCATGTTCTGCTAGTTGTGAAGCCATATGGCTTCGAAAGTTGTTGACAGGTCTATTCGATCTGGAGATGGAAGCAACCATGATCCTATGTGATTACCATAGTTGCATAAAGATAACAGAGAACCCTGTGTTCCATGACAAGTCAAAACACACAGAGATCCAATATCATTACATCCGTGATATGGTGCAGAGAGGAGCCATAAAGCTCTGGTATGTTAGCACATATGAATAGGTTGCAGATGTGTTGACCAAGCCTCTATCTCATGTAAAGTTTGAGCACTTTCGAGATAAGCTTGGTGTAGTCCAGAAGGACCTCCCTTGAAAGGGGGAGTAGTGTTGATGCCAACCTAATGCTGAAGATTTCCAACTTCGTGCTGATGTTGTTGTGATTCCAGCCTAGTGCTGAAGATTTCCAGCTTCGTGCTGATGTTGTTGTGATGCCAGCCTAGTGCTGAAGATTTCTAGCTTCGTGATGATGTTGTTGTGATACCAACCTAGTGCTGAAGATTTCCAACTTCGTGTTGATGTTGTTGTGATTCCAGCCTTGTGCTGAATATTTCCAGCTTCATGCTGATGTTATTGAGATGCCAGCCTCGTGCTGAAGATTTCCAGCTTCGTGTTAATGTTGTTGAGATGCCAACTTCGTGTTGAAGATTTCTAGCCTAGTGCTGATGTTGATGATGCTCCAGCCTTTGTGCTGTGATGTTGTTGTTGTTGATGATGCTCCAGCCTTCGTGCTGTGATGTTGTTGTTGTTGATGATGCTCCATCCTTCGTGTTGTGATACTGCTGTTGTTGATGTTGTATCAACCTTGTGCTGTTATTGATGACGATGATGTATTAGTGCTATACTAATCCATGTTGATTCAGATGATGATGATGCCATTCTATCTCCCTGCTGTGGATGATGATATTGATGATGAGAAGAACTTCCGATGATTTATAGATATGCCAGTCAGTGTTCCAGACGTTGTTGATGTTGCTGCTCTCTCTCTCTCCTGATGATGTTGTAGAATACCCTTGTTAAGGGGGAGTGTTGAAATATTGTAACTACAAAGAGTATTCTATTTATTATTGAGTTATTATTCATTAGATCTATCCCATTTTGTGGATTGATCATGTCGGACATTGTAATTGACCAAATCCCCTTTTGTGGATTGGTCAAACCCTAAATATATTATGCAAATTGAGAATTCGGCCCCCAGGCTAATTAAAGTGGTTTTAACCACTAAGAAGACAAGTTGGCCCTGCCCAGTGAAGAGACACCTTTCCAGCACCTGCCAGTTTGTATAAATAAACGAAGCCAACGCCTCATTTGATCACTCACTCATTCGCTCACTCAGTGCTCAAGTTTGGTAGCTGTAGTTGGGAGAAGAAGGAAGAGAGAGGTGCATTTCTCAGTGGAGGATATTCTCTAGTGTTTTGGTTTATTTTCTTGGCATTATATTGGCTACTATATTGAGGACGTTTTTGCTGGGTTTTCTCTCCCATGAGGGTTTCCCAGGATAAATGTTGTGTATCTTGTGATTGTGTTTCTCTCAGTGTTCCTATCTATGCTATGGTTATCTAGTAAATTGAAAAGAAACCTAATAATAGATTAAACCTTAACACTTGGGGCCCTGGAGATCAGGCGATAGATGATGTCAGGTGAAGTTGTACAATCGGTGTAACTAGTTGAGCATCTCATCAAAGTATCTCCCCCTGTGCTTGATCATGTGAAACAACAAAGATAATTCCAACAGAAAATTATCATGAGCATAAATGGATATATAATCAAAACAAAACTCATGGAGATGGGTGGGAGGGAGGAAATCCTGCTGGAGAGAGAAACCGTCAGCCCGATCATCCTACCTGAAAGTGTAGCCACAAGACTAGTCAATCCATCTCTGAAAGGGGCTACTATATGTAGACGAAGGGTCATCTTCATCTGCGCAGAAAGACTCACTGCTTGTCGAGGACTGAGAGAAAATGAGAGATCGAAAGAAAATTGCATGGCCTCTTGGAGAAGAGGGTAAGAGGTAAGGAACCGTCTCAAGTGTAGAAAAACATCGCCTCTTCCTCTGGGAATCTTCATGAAAATATCCAAGATGAAAATACTTCTGCTTTGAAGAACGAACCTCTGATTGCTTTGATCAAACATGTTGTTGATGGCAGCATAGAGATGTACATGTTAGATTATGATGGATGTGCTCGTTTTACCATAGACAATATCGGTATTGTCACCCAACCATAGGTCGAAGCCACCCTCCGAGCACCTTAACCTTGACAGAGAATCACTCCGGAAGCAAACCCTAGGCTAGATAGCCAAACAAAGGGTAGTGCACCTTTCTCCAGGGATAGCGCACCAAACAAGAGCTGATCAGATAGTCCAAACCATAACCAAGAGATAGTCCAAGCCAAAACGTAATCTGCTAGCTGCAACAGCTGCAACGACAACTTCTCCTCCAAACTTGCGCACAAACTGGCTAACTGCAGTGCGCACAAGTGAGCTCTACAGTTCTGAGATTGCTTGCTAGAATGAAGACTGGCCTCTTGTATTTATACTAATTCTAACTAACTATCTGGGCTGACTTCTCATTCTGGGTGCCTATTTACTTAGTATATAATATTTCTTCTAGCCGAATTCTTCTCTTGGAGGCTAATAACCTAATACAAATTATCCTCTTGAGCTGACTTGTCTTCTAGGGTTATTAGCGAACTCATTAGGGTTTCTTCTTGCTTCCCAAAATATTCTATTCTTGTTAGGTTTACACGTGGAGGTAAATACCTCCCGCAACTAGCATAATATCAACACTCCTTCCTAGCTAGGGAGGTATTACAGGTAATGGTCTTGAGCACACTCGGTAGCATCAACAAAGTTGTATAGACTATCTCATGACTAGATCACGAGTACCATCATCACCATCATTGTCATCAGCTGCATCATCTCTCGAAACCATACATAAGTCACTCACTCGGCAGAGTGACACAAGAGCCTTTCTTCTAATCCGAGCATATGTCCTAGAAGAATAAATGTCCCGAACCATTTTCTGTCCGGGAAATCTCTTGTCCATTGATCATCCATCTAGCTGATAATCATCTCCAACACTGCTGATAGTCTTCAAGGCAATCAGAACAATATCATTCAATAGAACACAACTGTGTCTATCCATAGTAGTACACAACTACAATCCAGTGGTACACTACCACACCAAGTAGCACACAGGTACTTGATCAGTGACGTATAGTCACAAACARTGGAACACATCCACCACAGTAGTATACATCTACTGTCTAGAGACATACAGTCTTCATAACAATCATCTGATATCAACCTGCACAGAAACAATGTTATGATATAAACTGAATCATCTGGGCCATTCTTCCACTCACATCTGTGAGATTTGGAAGAACATCTGCCCTCATAAGGTCAAACATCAATGATGAGCTATCTGGACTAGTCTTCTCAAGCAAGGAAGAATAACTGTCTTGATTTCTGAGCCTGGACCATTCCTCCGACACTAAACAAAGTGTAACCTAGAGAGAATGAGTCTGCCCTAAGGAATGCCTGTCCTGATTGCTGAACCTGGACCATTCTCCTATTTGGGCCATTCCTTCGGCACTGAACAAAGTGCAACCTGGAGAGAATGAATCTGCCCTAGGGAATGACTGTCCGGACCATTTCCTAAGGAAATGATTGTCCTGCACCAACCTCCAAAACAGACCATTTTTCGAAACTGCTCACAACTGTGAGCTTCGAAAGAATGACTGTCCGGTGAGGTAGACCAATCTTCTTGATTAACCATCAAGAAGAGAGACTGTCCTAGACAATTCCCCATGTTAACCACAATGGAAAATCGTTGTCTATGGTACATCAACAATCCATCGAACCATTTTCATTACAAAAATAACCGTTCGATCTGGACCATTTTCCGAACTGCAAAATGCCTGTCCGTCAGAAATCTCAAACCACATTCCGAACTGGAAAGGAACTACTCATCCTGGACCATTTTTCGAACTGAAAAATGACTGTCCATAAATCAATAACACATCAACGCTCCCTCCCAACTTGGGAGTCATCTCTTCCTTTTTCAATAGGGAAGTCGTCTCCACGAGCTCCAGCTTGAGTACGCAAACTCTTTCATCTTGGATAGAGGCTTTACCAAAATGTCTGCTTATGTGCTCCTCTTTCTCTCTCTCTCTCTCTCTCTCTCTCTCTCTCTCTATATATATATATATATATATATATATATATATATATATTGGAGAACCACTTCTCTTTTCTGGACTTCATCATGGAGAGTGTAATGCTTGATCTCAAAGTACTTTAGTCTTTCTGGAACACTGGTTTTCTTTGAAGGCTTCATATAGCTCTGATCAATATAGTGTGTCATTATTGGATTCATCTTTTGTGCCCCATTAGCTCATAACATCGTGGCAAGGCTCAAACTGGAGCATATCCATGTGGCACTTCTTCTGTCATCATGAGATCTTTGTCATGGATTGGCAATCCATCATCCTGATCTTCTGAGTAATCATTCTGATACAATATCTCTGTTATAGAAAGTCTTCACCACGCTTCTGCTGTGCATTGGAGGTTCTCCACCAAGTTGTCTTCTTCCATCTGCATACAAGGGTCTCTTTCTAGTATACCTCAAGCATTGAGGTTGCTCTACATATGCTCTTTGTTCAATTATTCTGGAGAACAGTCTTTGCATTCATCTGATGTCAATTCCAACCTATGGATATTGTGGACGATATAATGGCTCATGTAGAGATATATTTGGTTTACTGGAACAAGTAATCATCATAGTCTTCTCCCTCCATCTGGGATAACCTCTAGTTCTGGATCTCACAATGCTTACATGCATAAGTCTTTCATGCACTGTTCTTCATCACAACTTTCAGTACCTCTGCTTGATTTCTTTTAGTGAGTTCATATCAGGCTGGTAATCTTGTGATTCTCGATACAATGACTGGTTGTTCTGGCTTTTCTTTCTTTCTTGGAATCTTCATGTTCTTCCTCATGTTTCTCTTTAGATCTTGGGTCCATGGAGTTTTCTATAGATTCCATGCTCTGAAGATTTCAACTTCTTCCTTTCATAGTAGGATCATGGATGTGGATGGATAACCAGGGATGCTTTAAGGCTTCTTTTCGAAGAAGACTTCTTCTAAGGTCAAACTGAACACGTACTGCTTTTCATGGCTGCTACCATGGATATATACTTTATCACCTTTAATGGATCACAGGATTAGATCCCTCCTATTCCTTGTTTCATGTATGAATGCATGCTCTTCTTTTGGTAATATATAATCGACTCCCTCCATCTAGGAGAGTCCACGCTTCCGTCTACATCCTTATTGCCTTCTGCAAAGTGTTACAAATCTTTTTCCAGTTTCCTCTTGATTGCTGACTTCTTTTTGTCTTTACTTCTTCTAGGTTTCTTTCCGATTTCGGCTTATCTTGCAACTTGTCTTATAGTCATAGTCATAAAAGTCCTAATCTTGTTGTTCTTCCATAAGCATAGTTTCTCTTTGAACATATTATCTTCTAAAAATAGATATGCAAGATATGTACCGAAAACATGGTATGTACAAGAACTATGAAGAGTATTGTTACCTTGTCTTAGAAGAAGAAGTTTGTTTTGTCCTGCTTGGTTTTCTTTGAGGGCTCCCTTTCTTCGGCAATTGATGCTTCCTGTGTTTCCTTCCTTTTCTTTAACTCGGGACAATGATTCTTGTAGTGACCATACTATTGACAATTGAAGCATTGTATCCTTGACATATCTTTCTCTTGATTTGTTTTCTTCCTGGAGCCAAACTTCTTTTTGTTCCTGAAATCCTTGAACCTTACTGTGAAGGCTTGATCATTGTACTTCTTTTGGGGTTTCTCTTTTGCACTGATCCTTGATTCTTCTTCAGCACAGCAAGTCCAAAGTTCTTCAAATGTAGGATACTCCTTCGTTGTGTTCATGCTTGCGGCAAATGCATCCCACGTCTTGGGAAGACTATTGAGTACTATGTTTACCAATTCCTTCTCTGAAATGATCCCTTCAATAGCTTGTAGTTGATCTCTTAACTGAGAGATTTTCACAAAGTATGATGTTATGCTGTCATCATCGTTCATCTTCATGTCACGAAGCTCATTCTTCAGACTCATTACTTGTCCAATGTTTCTGACTGAGAAGAGGTTTGTTAGGGCATCGTACATCTTCTTCGATGAGTCAAGATGGGAGATGTAGGGTATCAAGTGGTCTTTTATAGAGTCCACTATGATACTCATGGCATTGATATCACCGTCTTTGAACTTCTCCATAACTGCAAGGTTCTGTGGTTCCTTCTCTTTCCGTCTTCAAACTCTGGTTCCACGATCTTTCCTTTCATGATATCCAACACTTTATTCTTGGCAAGGATGAGGTCAATCCTTGTCTTCCACGCTCTGAAGTTAGAAGCCCCATCTAACTTGTTTTTTGACTTCATAGAGTAAGTCATGGCTGCTTTGACTTGGTCAACCCTAGATTTGACCAAAAACTCAAACTTGACGTCTTGGCTTGTTGAGAGTACCAGGAGATGCGCTAGGCTAGGTCGCATTGGTCTATCTGGAAATTAGGTCAATCCCTTCACTTAAGGTGCCTCAACGAAAGGGTTAGGGGTTCTGCAGCTGCACCTGCTAGTAACCCTAGCGGTAGTGCTTTGGTAACTGCTCCTGCTAGAAACCCTAGCGACAATTCTTCAACGAGCTTAATATCGTTATGGCTATGCTCCCTTCTAGTGGTTAGACTGAATGAAGGAGATGTGGGCCCATAACCTGCTAGAATATGATGGATGTGCTCGTTTTACCATAGACAATATCACTATTGTCACCCAACGATAGGCCGAAGCCACCCTCTAAGCACCTTAACCTTGACAGAGAATCACTCCAAAAGCAAACCCTAGGCTAGATAGCCAAACAATGGGTAGCGCACCTTTGTCCAAGGATAGCGCACCAAACAAGAGCTGATCAGATAGTCCAAACCATAACCAAGAGATAGTCCAAGCCAAAACGTAATCTGCTAGCTGCAGCAGCTGCAACGCCATCTTCTCCTCCAAACTTGTGCACAAACTGGCTAACTGCAGTGCGCACAAGTGAGCTCTGCAGTTCTGAGAATGCTTGCCAGAATGAAGACTGGCCTCCTGTATTTATACTAATTCTGGCTAACTGCCTGGGCTGACTTCTCATTCTGGGTGCCTATTTACTTAGTATATAATATTTCTTCTGGACGACTTCTTCTCTTGGAGGCTAATAACCTAATACAAATTATCCTCTTGAGCCGACTTGTCTTCTAGGGTTATTAGCCAACTCATTAGGGTTTCTTCTTGCTTCTCGAAATATTCTATTCTTGTTAGGTTTACACGTGGAGGTAAATACCTCCCGCAGCTACCATAATATCAACAGTACAAAGCTTGATTTGTGGCCAGAAGATTCTTCCAGCTAGAGGGAGAAGATTATGACGAGACACTTGCTCCAGTAGTCAGAAGAAGTGCACATAGAGCAACCACAAGATACATGAGAAGGAGCCTCATGTCTGCATATTGAAGAAAGATTTGTATGGGCTTAAGTAGGTACCCAGCGCAGGATATGCCAGAGAATTATTTTGATGAGCCTGGGATTGGTTTCCCTTTGATATTAGATGAACTTTTTCTAACAGGGAATGAGAAACTTGTCGTTGAGTGCAAGAGAAAGCTTGCATCAGAGTTCAAGATGAATGTCCTGGGTATGATGCATTATTTCTTGGGTCTAGAGGTGTGGTAGAAACCGGATGAGATTTTCCTGTGCCAAGGAAAATATACTGTAGAGATTTTGAAGACATTCAAAATGATGGATTGTAAAGCCATGCCTACACCGATGGTGATGAATCTGAAGTTATTGAGTGATACATCTTCAGAGACAATGGATGCCACCATGTATAGACAGATGATTGATTCGTTGATGTACTTAACGAACACAAGGCCATATATATGTTTTGTCGGGAACACATTGAGTCAGTATATGGTTGAGCCGAGACATGTTCACTTGGTTGCGGCAAAACATGTGTTGAGGTACCTAAAGGGTACAGTGGATTATGGACTCAGGTATGATGCGGATTGTGAGATTAGACTGCATGGGTACACAGATTCAGATTGGGCTGGTAGTGTTGCAGACCGGAAAAGTAGATTTGGATGTTTTTTCAGTTTGGGATCGGGTATGATCTCATGGTTCAACAGAAAGCAGTCCAGTGTAGTGCTCAGTACGGCTGAGGCAGAGTACATAGCAACGTGTTTAGCTAGCAGTGAAGCAATGTGGCTTCAAAAGTTGTTGGCTGGTGTGTTTGATCTCGAGTTAATGGTGACTTGCATCTGGTGTGACAGCTAGAGCTGTGTGAAGTTGTCGGAGAACCCAATGTTTCATGACAAGTTGAAGCATATCGACATCAGGTACCATTATATCAGAGATATGGTGCAGAAGGGAGCAATGAAGCTCCAATATGTCGCTACACATGAGCAGATAGCAGACGTGTTGACCAAGCCTCTGTCGAGAGTGAAGTTTGTGTACTTTAGGGACAAGCTTGGTGTGGTCCAGAAGGACTTCCCTAGTAAGAGGGAGTGATGAGTTACATATAATACTCTAGATAGAAGCATGGTATATTGCTACTCCAGTGAAATAGTCTAGTACGCACAACTACTCCAATGAAATAGTCTGGTACGTTGAGATATTGCTACTCTAGTGAAATAGTCTGGTACACATAACTACTCCAGTGAAATAGTTTGGTACTCTGAGATATTGCTACTTAAGTGAAATAGTCTGGTACGCATAGCTACTCCAGTGAAATAGTCTGGTATGCTAAGATATTGCTACTCTAGTGAAATAGTTTTGCTACTCTAGTGAAATAGTTTGGTACGCATGTTACTAGTTCTTTATGAACTAGATGCCAAATTCTGTGTGAGCTGACGAGTTAGTAGTTCTTTAGGAACTAGATGCCAGATTTTGTGTGAGTTGGCGAGTTACTAGTTCTTTATGAACTAGATGCTTGATTCTATGTGAGATGGCGAGTTACTAGTTCTTTATGAACTAGATGCCAAATTATGTGTGAGCTGGCGAGTTGCAGTTGCCCAAACTTCGCTTGGATTGGGTAGTAGCGTAGTTCTGTGCAAACTGGCTCAACTGCATATTCCAGAGCCCGTGCGACTATGATGGTGATACTTGTGACATGAACTGTTTGATCATGAGATAACCTCTGTGGCTATGTTACCTCTTACATGATCTGTTTGATCATGAGATGGTCGTGTGGCATCTATTTGATTATGAGATAGCTTGTGTGGCTATGGTGATGCTATCTGTAGACTTGTCTACAAGACCATGTGAGTCTTTCCCATGCCATGTGAGATGGATGGATGTCTTTGAGACCTTTACATGAAGAACATCTTAGTTAATACCTACCTAGCTAAGAGGGAGTGTTGATGTTTTGGTAGTTGCGGGAGGTATTAACCTCCAAGTGTAACCTTTGTACTTAGAATAGAATATTCTAAAAGTAAAAGAACCATTAAACAGATGTGTGGAAACCATAGAAGAGAAGTCGGCCCAAGGAGAATAATAATAAAGAAATAGAAACCCCATAAAAAGAAGTCAGCCCTGCCAAAAAAAGTCAAAGTAAATTATATTTGCCAGAAAAGACAGGTCGACCCTGTGGGAAAAGTTCATTGGCAGAATAAATATAAATAAGGTGACGCCTTAGCTCATTTGAACACTCACTCACTCAGCAGAAAGAGGGCGCAAGTTTGAGGAGCAGCAACTGCAGTTCTAGTAGAAGGAGGCGCAAGTCTGGAGAGGGTGGTGCAGTAGTTGCTGTGGTGTAATCTAAGTCTTTCTAGTATCTCTCTTGTGTATTTCTCTTGGTAAAGGTACGTTCTCTTGGTATTGTGTTGCTGCTACAATAGTGGTGTTTCTGGTTAGGGTGTATTTGTTGGTTTTAGTGTGGACTTGCCAGAATCATTCTATCTAAGAAAATGTTAGTGTGCTCAGGGGTGGCATAGTGAATGCCTATGGTTGGGTGACAATGATGTGACATTGTCTATGGTTAAACGAGCATACCAAAATTTTAACATATTTTGCCAGATTAATGAGCAAGGGTTTCTTGGATCGAATAATTATGTTTGATTTTCAGGACGCTCGAATTTTATAAATAATGTGAACAAAACCTACACTGTCACAAAAAATCAATGGAAACAGAATAAGGAACTAAGTAAGAAAAAAAAGGATTTAAAGATTGATAATGTAACTAGATTGTATGGTGAGAAACCTACTCCAGAACAAATATTAGAGATGGCAAGATATAAAGGAGTAATTTACCAAGGGAAAGGGAATGATAATTCAAGTACACAACAACAAAACATTCCCAAAGCATTTACTCCAACTGAAGATCTATGTCTTGACTTGGGAAATTGGATATCAAATGCTAAGGTTTTGGTTCCAGTAGCAGATCTCATTAAGATACCTTCACAAAAGGATAAGTTATTAAAAGCAATAGAAGGACCTAATGAGAGAAGTCTTGGGAAGTAAAAGTCTAAAGAGCATCATTAAGATGCTCCCGTTATTTTTCATAGTATGGATTGGACAAGGGAATATCATCCACCTTTGTTTGTATTCTTAAAGATCAATGACCTTCTTCTACATAATTGGATGTATGATTCAAGAGCTTTATCTAATATCATCACCAAGAATGTCATGAATATGTTGAATCTAAAAATTACAAGGCATTCCTTAGTGTGTGAAGTTAGGTGGGAACTTCGAGATCTAGGTTCTCACCGCGTTGGACATCCGACTCCTTTATTGAGCTTGTTGGTGAAGTCATTTGGACTTCGGCAAGTTCTCTGCAAATCCCACTCTAAGGGATAGCTTCTTAAGAGGCCACATTTAGATTAGTTTTTCTTTTATGCAATAAAATTCATTTCACTACATTAATCAAACTTTAAAATTTACAAGGACATTTACACGACAATCTCCATTCTCAGCAGTGTTACATATATCTCAATATTTAGCACTGGTCTCACTATTTTACTTTTAAGCCATTCACTTCAAGTATTTATTTATATTTGCTAAGCATTTCCATTTATCTTGAAGTATCTTATTTGCTTATGGTTATTTACTTGCAAGTATCTGTATCCATTTGATTATCTTTCATGCAAGTATCTCTTTGATTGAATATCTTTTTCATAAGCATTTGTAGTGAGTGAATGAATGATATATGCTGCTAGTGTAGATCTGCTTATTGCTATATTGTTCTTGTTGCAATAAACTCCTAGAATCTATTTCTTGTACTTAGATTAGTTCAAGCCTTAGAATATTTTCTTTAGGGATTACCCCCCTTGGCTTCGCTAGGAGTTGGCCTAGATGGAGGAGTCGAGGATCCGGTGACACCACCTTGACTCAAGACTTTCCCCCAAGGACACCCCTAGTGGATTGAAGATTTCTTCCATGTTACCCGAGGTTTGTATAAAGACGACAACAAAACATATCATCAAAATTGTGCCTCCTCATCAAAAGGTCATGTCTCCTCACCGATAATTTCCAATTCATGCTAGGCCGACTCAAGTAATCACCTCAAGTGGGACGTCATCTCCAAATGTGCAACGTCCAAGGGCTAGGGTGTGACGACATGAGGGGAAAAGCTCCAAAACCTCCCCAAAGAGGTGTGTTGACCACCTATTCAACTAGGGGGTCAAATCCATGTACCATGAAGATATGCATCATCAGATGCTACCAAGTCAAAGACTATTTGGTTCTACAAGACAATTTTTGCGTCCAACACATCTTTTTGTAATTGGAATTTCCGCTCCCTGCGTGGGATAATAATGTAATAGGTTTGCATGGATCATAGTTAGGTCAGTTACCTTAGGATTTATTCATTAGGAGAGTTCTTTTCACTGAGTGTTTTTTTTCCTCAGGTTATTAATTTGGCCTAACCAACCTTATTAATTTCCCTTGAGTTTTTAACTCCCACTAAATAAATCCTCCAAAGTGGTGAAAAGCGTTCTAATGGATTTATCCTCTGGTAGCTAGTGTTTAGGAATGATGTAAATGACCATGTAAGACACCTCAGAAAATTTCGCGGAATTCCGTTGAGTCTAGATAGGTTTTTTTTAATTAATTAAAATTGCCTAAGGTTGGTAATTTAATTAATTAATTTTTGATAAATATTGTAAAAACGAGGTCCATGGGCTTTTGATAGGGGTATTTGTGCTCAAAAGAAATGGAATGAGACCCCTTACACCCTTGGACCAAGTTTCAGCTCAGTCGAACAACTTTTTCTAGGTGTTTGTCCACAAGGAGTCTTGGTTAGAAAAAAAAAAACAATTTTAATTGCTAAGTCCCTACATAGGAAAAATGTCACTTTTGTAATTTTTGAGTAAATGGAGTAAAGTAAAGGTGGACAATGATGAGAAAGGCATTTCCTAACCTACCCAACCCATCTCCTAACCTTTTAACACCCCCTAGACCCACCTCTCACTTAAACCCTCACGCCCCTATGGGGATTTGCGCCCCCCTTCCATGTGAAAATGTACAACTTAAAAATATTTAAGTTGTGGGCCCCTCCCTCATGAGGTGCGCCCTTCCTAGCCTCCCACGTCACCTTTGAGTGTGTGTCCCACCCAATCCACCACACTTCAACTTACCAATCCAAGCAAAACCTAAAAGCCGAGCCCTCCCTCTTTGAGATCTCCACTTTGCTTTGGGTTTTGACACTTGGCAATGATCCAAGAGGGGTCACTTTGCCTCTCAATATATAAATAGAATCCCTCCCTCACTCATTTCTTACCATTCTCACGAGTATTGTTATGATACCATTTTCTTACCATCTCTCTCTCTCTCATTGTTCATCTTGCTTCCATTCCATTTTGCTCTTGGAGAGCTTGGAGCAATTAGTTGCTGCAACCTCTCCCTTTGGTAATAGAGAAAGGCTTTGGAGGAATCGTGGAGTACAAGATTGTGTCTGGGTGTTCCATTCATATGAGGTGATTGGTTTCTTTGAATATTTTTGTGGAATATTGAGTAGTTTGCTTTGGTAAATTAGTTTACTAAGCTAGGTTTAACAATAGTGTAGTTGCTGGCCTAAATGTTTTGTATTTGCTAATAATATAAACTTTGTTGTGTTATTAGTTTATGCAATCCATTATCTACTCTTGTCTTACGTTTTGTTCAAAGCTTGCAGGTTGTCTCAAGGAGCTTTGTTGGGATAGATTTGAGCAAGAATCTACCCTCATAGTTTATTAAAAGCTTCATAAGATTTTCCATTTCATTTTTTGTTATTATATCGTTCAGATTTTGGTTGCTAACACTCTTAGATAAGTCATTTAAATACATCAATTTTCTGATCTTTATATGCAGAAAATTTCTGTTGCAAAACAAGAGTTTTCTTAACATTTTTGGGTGTGTTGCAGCATTTCCAACAAGCAATAGCTTGCTGGTTTTTGCAGGTTCTCGCCAGGTCAAGGGTACATGCTGCCCATTTTCAGTCACAACACACTTCCAAAGGACCCCTTTTGATGTGGTAACTGTTGCCGTCCTTATACACACTTGCTAACGTGAGCTAAGTCCAACTCACTTAGTGTGTCCTCGGAGACACAATGTCTAGGTTCTCAGTCCACACTGTCACCTTGACTGGAACCTCTTCCTTCTATGCTTACTCCTAGGGAAGCCAAGGGGGGTTGTCCCTAGTTACTAAGTTAATTTTAGTTTGAATGTTCTAGGAGTTAGTTTTAATTTGTTATAGGCCAAAGGGGAAAACTAGCCTAAGATGTTCAAGCAACAATGCAAGTGCAAGTCTCTTCTAAATGAAAATCAGCCCTTTTCCTAAGTCAACTAAGACTAGTGCCTAAGGTTGGGCAATGGGGTCAACTAATGTTTGAGGGTGGTTCGTTACAAGATGTTTACAAATAAAACAAGTTAAACTACCCACAAGCCCCAAGTTTATATTACTTACAAAAGAATCTTAAGTGTTACAATAATTACACCATTCACAAAGATACAACAATACACAAAGATACAAAGAAGTGTAAGTGTTCAACAATTTGCCAAGCATGCCCCAATAACACTTACTCTATTGGACCGCCTTCACTGGCTACAATCACACAAAGCACTCAAGAATCAAAGAAAGTGATGCCTCCCCAAGTGGGATAC
>ML845981.1:48749-66619 GCA_009831015.1 Picea engelmannii | reverse complement strand
TAACTAAAGTTGTACAATATGGGAGAGAAGACACATGTAATAGTAATGCATAAAAATAAGAAAACAATCTAAACTTCCACAGACCATAACTATAAGTTTGGAGCTTGGATTTGGGAAAGAAAACACTCAATGGAAAGGTCTTGAGGAGGAGAAGCCATCTATCGACCCATCATTTTGAATTGAGTGCTACAAATTCTCCGAAAATAAAAATCTTAATAAAAAATGTAGCAGTAAAGATAGAGCAATGAGTGGAAATTGCAATTTTAGAAGGTTGTAACTTTTCGCTCAGAACTCAGAATGAGGCATGAGTATATTCGTTGGAGAGTTGTTTCATAGAGAAATATGTCTAAGGAACCGAAATTTGGATTAGTGCATTTGTGTTCTTCATAAATTGAAATGAAGAATGACTTGTAATCTAATTAATAAATATTTTCCAATATGCCTAATTTTAACAACAACTGTTGCGTGCACATTCTTACAGAATTAGAGGTACAAGAAAGAAAAATTTAGTTCCTATATGAGAAATAGAGATATGGAGGATGCCCAAGGGTCTTACATCCATGAGAAGGAGGTCATTGGTCTACATGCCAACATGGGAAATGTAGAGATTGAATCCAATGGGCATAGGGGCAAAGTTGAACCTGTAGAGCTAGTTGAGAATATGAGAAGCATGCAAAAGGAAGTGCAAAGTTATAAAGAAGACAATGAAAGGATGATGAGGGCTCATGAAGAGATAATACAGAGTATGAATATGTTGCAGAAGCAAGTCGATAAATATTCTGGCACAAAGCAAGTCGTTAGTGCAATGCAAGCAGAAGAATCCAGATCTCATGATAGGAGAGACGATCATGGGGGATCTAGACAACCTAGGAGTATTAGTAGACATCATCACCATCATTGACAAGGGCACTCAACTAGAAGAGGACATGCATTGTTCAAGGTTAGAGAGCAACCAAAGTATGTCCTCTGTCAAACATCAGAGGAGGAGACATGGGTCAAATATCTTCCAAGGGGAGCTCAGGAAGAACAAGCCACCATCATTTGATTGAGAATGATAGGAAGCGAGAATATGCAGAAGCATAGTTGTTGGGAAAGAGGAAACATTTCCAGTTGCATGATTACTCATCAAATGTAGAAGCCATAATTACAACCTACCATCTTCAAGGAAAGGCATCTATGTGGTGGGATCGGATTAAGCAGGTTAAGCACCTTGATGAGAAGAGAATCTCTTAGAAGCAGTTTAAGAAATATTTTTAGCAGTAGTATTTGTCAAAGCAATATTATGACAAAAAGATGTAAGAGTTCTTTGAACTCAAAGTTGAGAACATGACCATGGATGAATATGAGAGGAAATTCTTGTAACTTCTCAGGTACGTGAGCTTCATCATGGATGATAAGATATAAATTTAGAGGTTCCTGAGTGGACTCCCATCCTTCAACAAGGATAAAATTCAATTTGATGAGCCTAGGAATTTGGAAGAAGCCACAAGAAAGGCTAAGTATTCGTATGAATAGAACAAAGGAAGGTCGACTTCCCAAAAGGCTTATGACGATAAGAAGAAATGAAAGATGGATCAAAGGAAGAAAGGATTCAAGCCACCTTTCATTAGGAATAGATCTCAAGCATATCAATAAGGGCAACCATCGCAAGAAGATAAAAAAATGATAGATTCCATGGGGAAGAGTGTTAGAGATATTACACACTCACCTAATGTTTCTTTTCCTATGTTTCTTTTCCTAGGTTGACTAGTCCATGTTAAAGGCACCCCTGGTTATAAATATTCTCCCCTAGATGAGAATATTCTCCCCTAAATGAGGGCACCACATCCTCTTCAGTCTTGAGTCAATTACACCTCAGTTAGACTAGTGGAGTGGAGTCTTGCATGACAACATCGATATTATCACCACGTGTTGCATGCATACCTCAGTATCATCACCATGAGTGTGCACTTATATTGGAATCATCACCAAGAAGGTGCCACACATGTGCATGCATGATTCTCTCCTCACTCTGCTAGTGAATAGTTAGTTAATTGATGACAACATGGCCAATTAACTATGACTTGGTGGCAGTTCACTCCAAAGTCTATATGTGTGTGTCTAGATCTCTCTGTATCACTACTATGGCAAGTTAGTTTGCTTATGTAGAGTATATCACATGTATTTTACCATTGTATCATACAATTAATATAATTCTTTCATTCTACTATCTTCTCTTCTCTCTCGCAAGCTTTGTGTGTTCATTTTTTACTGGCTAGGTTCGTTGTGAAAAATTCATGGTATCAGAGCCTTTATTGCTAGGAGAAAGCTCACAAGCATTACTATTTGTAGGTACATGAGGAAGATGCAATCAGAGAAGATGGATTACTCACCAACAATACTTCTCACACCTCATAACTACTTCAAGTGGAAGATGAAAATTCTGTATCAACTAAGATGTAGAGGCTTGTACCAGATTACTATGGTGACAAAGATTGAGCCAACTTATGTTGTTGAGAAGAATAGGTATCTCAACTGCATAGTTAAGGCCTATGGCCTCCTCTATGTTTCCATGTTCCCCAAGCTTGTTTTTCACATTGAATCTTGTACAAGACCATATGAGATTTGGTCAAAGTTGGAGGATCTCTTTGGAAAACAAGACAAAATGAGAGGCCATATGCTCGAGGTCGAGTTAAATTCCTTAGATTCGAGAAAATTTGACAACATCCATGACTTCTTTATAAAGTTCAAGCCCCTCCTCCTTCATCTAAAGGGATGCAGTGTTGACAAATCAACTCAAGAAACCCATTTGATCCTTTCTATTCTGGCAAAAATTGGTTTGGATTATGTTGTTTTCATCTCATCTTTCCATACAAATAGATTCATTTCAGGATCTACCTGGAAAATGACGACATTATATCAGTTTATTGAACCCCTCACGCATGAGCAGGACAAGCTCATCAATATGGGGATAATTGAGGGATCCAATGGGCATGCACTTGCTGTGCATGAGAGCAATAACACATTCAATCCGAAGACCAAGAAAACCAGCAAGGGAAAGGTGCATCAAGAGCCAAAGAAGGAATGATACTCCAAACCCTTCGATGATTCTTCAAGCCCCAAAGGTGGAAAAGGAAAGAAAGGGAAGACCAAATGTAGTTACTGCAACTATGGTTATCGTCCCAAGTCTGCATGCATGAAGAAATAGATTGATCGGATGGTGTAGATTATTCAAAAGAACAACCTCAGGGATGACATTCTCGAAGCTACCAAGAAGAAGTTGGAAGATTAAGCCAAACGAGGTAACTCTCATGCATAGATTGCCATTAACTCTTCTCCTTATGCGTGGATCTTACATTCATTCATATCCCACCATATGGAAGCAACAAAGAATGTTTTAACTTCTATTTATGCATGAATGGGTCCTCCCATCCTCATGGGAGATGATACCCCAGTTGAGGGATACCCCGGTTGAGGTCATTGGCCAAGGGAGAGTAGAACTCCAACACATAAGTTTTGAGAATGTCTTGCATGTTTCAAAACTCTTCATGAATCAACTCTTCCTTTATCATATAATGCATTCTAGTATAGTAAAAAGGGTGGAGATCACACCTGCTTCCATAAACATCTTTGATATGCATGATAACTCTACGATTGTCTTAGGTGAGGTAAACAACCAATATCGTTTGCATACTTTCAGTAAATTCATTGCTAAATCTGATTCTGCTTTACTACTGACACACGTTGATGATACTAGTAGATTATGGCATGAGAGATTCGACCATCTGAACTTCAAATACATGTAGCAACTATGCAAACAAGATATGGTCATTACGTTGCCCACCATACACTTTTCAAAAGGAGTTTGTCAAGGATGCATTCTTGGCAAACATCCTCGGGAAAAGTTTAAGAAAGGGAAGGCTCGGAGGGCCTCTTCTCCTTTGAAGCTCATCCACAATGATCTGATGGGACCCTTTCTTCATCTGTCCATCAACAAAGGAAGGTATGTGCTTACATTTATTGATGATTTCTCACGATATGCTTGGGTGTATTTTCTCGAGCAAAAGTCTGAAGTTTTTGAGCATCTCAAAGACTTCAAAGCACATGTAGAGACCCAGTCCACGAGAAATATAAAAATCCTCCACACATAAAATGGGGGGGAATATGTGAACCGATATGTCCAACCTCTTTGTTCAGAGGCAGGTATACAACTGTAACACACAATACCTTACACTCCACAAAAGAACAGAGTAGTCAAGAGGAAGAACATATCCCTCAAGGAGATGGCCACTTACATGTTACGTGCAAGATCTCTACTTTCCAAGCTTTGGGCCAAGGCACTTAACTATGCCAACCACATTCAGAATAGATATCCTCATAGATCTATCAAGGATTAGACTGCCTTTGAGGCAAGGAGCAGAAGCAAATCAAAAGTCACCCACTTTCGAATATTTGGATCACGTGCATGGGCTTGTGTACCCTATGAAAAGAGGAAAGCATTATATCCACAAAGTACAACATGCATATTCATGGGATATCCATATGGTGTGAAGGGTTACATGTTACTTGATCCCTCTATTGATAGGCTCATCATTGAGCACAATGTTCAGTTTAAGGAATCTTCCTTGCATGCACAGTCAGAGCCACATGCAAATACCTCTGTACCATTGCATGCACAAAACATCAGTGATGATGAGTCCACTCAATCAGATCATGGTTCATATCTGAGCTCTAAATTTGATTCGAAAGATGATGGACATGTAAATGTTGAGCCACCATAGATGCCCAAGTGGGAACATACCACCCTACATGCAACATGAGACCTTGTGGGGCATCCAATAGATCAAAGGAGGACAAGGTCTCAGTTTGAGGATCCTCCTCATGCACTCACAACTACCAAACTAGTGATGCTCATACATTGTGTTATCCCCCAATTTAGGGATCACTAAGGAGATTATGTATCGAGGCCCACAGGTCCTAGACATGGAGTACCGAGAGCCAAATCAACTTGAGCATGGCCCTGGAGGGCCCATCTTTTCTTCTCTTCAACGCCTCCACTTTGTCAACAACAACAACATCCATCACATCGGCCTGGTCCTGTAGCAGAAATAGATCTTGCTCCATGAGGTAATGAGTCTGGGTATCATGGTATGTGTCACTATGATCCTCAAAACCTTTGAATATGTGCATTTATTTCTTTTTGTTTCTAACGAGTGCTTGGATCTTATACCTATCCACTTGACCATATCTGGGGGGAATGACAGGATACCCTAGTAAGCTTGTGCCCATAGGTTTTGAGTTGCCACTGGGGGGTTCATGAAAAACCATCGTCCACTCCCACCATACTTACCACTTTCCATCTTTCTCCCACTCATCCATCCCATCACACTGGTCTGGGCATTGGGTTGGCCAAATATTTAAGGGTTGCACCTTACCTTGTGGGAAGAAGGGGCTAAAGGCCCAGAGGGTAAAATAAGCTGACAAAAGATAAAAGCCTAAAAGTAAAACCTCGAGATGCTTCGCCCAGGGATCCCCGAGAAAGCAGTAAAAAGCTTCTCAGCAAGAAACAAAGGGACCCATAAAAAATAATAAAACAAGATCTAGTCAGAGGATAGGGGGTCTCATCACGAGCCATTCTATTAGGTCCATGGGCATTTAGCGTTATGACACTACTAGCAGCTAGTTACCACGCCAGGGTAGTGGCTCTTGGTGGCATAGCCAAGATAAAGGGGGTCTCATCACGAGCCAATCTTCTCATTTCCGTGAAAGTGCTTGTGGGTAACATTGCCACCACTGGTCATTGCACTAGGGTTGTGTCCCCTGATTAGCTTCTTGAAAGAAAAAACAATAAGAAAAATACAAAAGGCATGAATGGGCTTTGAAACATTTGCATCCATGATAGGTGCAACTCACCCTCTGTAGAGGCACCCACAGGTAAGCCATGCATTTCCATGCTATCATTGCACCCCTTGCCTAGACATCCCTTATCCACCTCATCCACTCACATGGATTGGATTTGATTTCTCTCAGAAACATCCCACATCTAGTGAGCATTAGCCCAATAGGATGCCCTGTCACTTCCTCCAAACTTGCTTGCAGATTAGTATAATGTCTTTGAGCACTTGTCTAGGTGAAAGGGGTTTTATGCACATGTTTAATAAACTTGATGATTAGATGTGATTGACAATGCTATGATTCTTGTGACTTATGAGCCCATGGAGGGCGTATTTGTTGATGTTCTAGGATCATACCCGATGGCAGGTACCCAAATGGACAGGTACACATGGGGAGATGATTAGTTTAGACCTCCATGGGACTGAAAGCCCACCAGAGGGATGTTGAGACCCCAGTAGGGGGTAGAGATAGATCAGAGGGTTTGCACCGGGAAAGAGGAGGACGTTCCACAAGAGGTAGCTTAACAGACCTATACCCAGGGGGGTTGTGCCCTTTCCACCAGGACATTGACCTTGGAAGGCCCATGACGTCACCCAGGACATTCATGACATCATCCAGTGCTTGCGGAGGTTTTGGGAGGCAGTTGTGGCATGTGTGGGAGCTTCCGGAGGCCTAAGGGGGCCTAACGTTTTGCTCCAGGAGGCCAATGTTTCCCTAAAAGGGGCCAACGCCACCCTAAAAGGGCGCGATGTCTTCATTTTTACTTGATTTAGGGTTTTATTCATGACATTTAATGTAAAACAATATTATTGTATATTTTTGGCCTTGTCGTCCTTTTGTGACTTAAAAATTAATTAAGGTCATTGCTACTGCATAAGTAAGGGAGATAAAACTCTCTTTTATAGTTCATCTTTCACTCACACTTGTGTGAGGTCTGAAATTTACGCCCTCTTTTAGGGTTTTGGTTGAAATTACTAGTGCGCACTTGTTGAAGGAGGCTTATTTTGGCTATTTTTGGCATTTTCTTGGTGGAAGGTTTACAACTAGAGTTTGGAATTGATTATACTTGGTGAATGTAAGTGAATTTCTACAATCCTTCCATTACTTGAATGGTTATAGTTTTCTACTTGCATTTTGTTAATGGAATTTGTTGGAATAAACCCTGGGAAATAAGCACATTTTGGTGTCCTTATTTTAATTCCCTACTAAGATTGCGCCAAGGATTTTTTACCTATTGAAGACATTGCTAGGGCCTTGCCATTGCAACACCTTACCTTTGCTCTTCAATCCTAGCCATTTTTATCTTGTCATTGAGCTAAAGAAGGAGGAAAACGCACTAAGGCCTAGGGTTACTACACCTTATTGAGTTGTTTTTCCCTAGGGTTTGATGGTTGAAGCCTTGGCTCAACAACACTTCACCATCAAACTCTCTTGTCTTTAGCCTTTCCATTATCACATTGCTTTCTTCAACTCTTGCCACTACCTTTGACCCATTTGCCCTATGATTGCACTAGTCTAAGACCTTTTACTTGAGTGTTTTTTTATCACAACTTCCAAAATATTTGAACAACTACTACCACCTTCTAACCCTAACCTACTAACCTTATTGCTGCCATTATCCACTTGAGTTATATTTATACTTTGCAACATTTTAGCATATTTAAGCAATTGAAATATTGATTAATGAATAGTGGTCATTGCTTCTAATGAATGTTGGCATTGTAACATTGATGATAAATTGTTTTTGCTCATTCTGAAGCTTCTTTAAAAGCATTAATTGTGAAGTGACATATTGTGACTATTGCTATTGTACATCATTGGTTGCTTCATCAATAATATTAGTCAATTGCTTTATTTGAGAAAGTCCAATTATATGAAGTACTAACCAACAAGTGATCTTGTGAATATATAGTTTGTTGTTGCTTTGTTCCAGGCAGGTACATTTCTGGTTACTATTTATCTTTATTGGTTGTTTAGCCGGACTTTCTGATCGGTGGTGACTTGTGAGGGGTAAAATTTTACTTAGCCATAAACCTTTGCCTTCTCAAAACTCCAGGTCACCGGGGACGTCTCCCCTGGGCCTACCACCCTAAATAGAAAGAGTTATCCTATCAAGGTGACAATGATAGGATAGTCTCATATTGCGTCAATTTGTCTTCATTACCTTTCCTTTATCCTTCAAAGTACAAACCGTGCGATAACATTTTGGCGTCGTTTCCAGGAAACACCGAGTCAATTCTCCTCAAAAGATGACACTTTTTCGGTAAGCCTTTCCTCAAGAGTCTTTATCTTACAATCTTACCTGGCGACTCCACTAAGGGTGGTTCCCTTATCTCTTTGGTAATTTCAAGAAAATTATCTGGCGACTCCACAATCCACAAGGAGGTACAATAACCCTCCTCAATCCTTTAGAAGAAAGACTCCCCGAAACTCTCTTGTAGTGAAATCACTTTTCGAAGGAAGTCTTCCTTTAAACACAATGTGTAGCTCCAAAACTCAGACCAACATCCCAAACCAAGCCAACAACCAAAGACAATGGTCATCCAGTCTTTTCAAACTGCTAGACATGTCAGCTATACCAGGCTAACCTAGGCAGATGCCACCCAAGTATGAAAAGTGGCTGCCAAAGTTCACAAGTACTAATGCAATAAGTGTTGAAGAACATATGAGAAAATTTTGGGCATTCTTTCAGCTTCACCCCGTTAGCGATGATGCTGAATATTTAGTCATGAAATTGTTCTCTGTTACCCTCCATGATGATTCAAGACGTTGGTACCATCGTCTTCCCGATGGCAGTATTAAAACCATGGACAAATTGGAAGAGGCATTTCTCAAAAGATGGAGTATCAAAAAAGACCCCAACATGCTGCTAACTAGGCTGAACACCCTCTGGAAACAAGATAATGAGACCATTAGAGAATTCCACACTAGGTTTGAGACCCTATTGTAGAAGATCCCTATGAGCCATCATTCGACCAATAATTTCCTTGTTTACATCTGCACCAAAGCCTTTACTGGTCAGCCAGGGTATCTCCTCAGGGATAAAACCGCCCAAATAATCCAAGAAGCTCAAGAATTGGCTACAAAGATTAAAGACAACCTCCACTCAGCCAAAATTGAGCCTTTCTCAAACCCAAGGGTCAAAATGGACATTAAACCCAAGATAGTCCACAACGCTGAGCCTTCCTCAGATATTTGCGCTAGCCTAGAAAAGTTGCAAATGACCATGGATGGAATGATGAAAAATAAAGAACTAAAGATGAATAGGATTGCCAACCTAGAAAGCGCCCAGAACCAAGAACCAAGGGTCCCATACAAAGGTCAATTCCAAAAAAGGAACCAAATTTATAGATCGAAGAATGTTCCTAATACTTTAGCTCATACAAACGTCATGGATGAAAATCCTTGGTGTTTCAAGTGTAGTGAAGTACACTGGGAACATGAGTGTACCTACAACAATGGAGTCCATGACCAAATAAACAATGTTGGCCATGTTATAGAAGGCCCCTAGATCTGCCTAGATATCACTCCCGAGGAGCATTGAGAGGGCATAAAAGAAGCAGCCAGGAAGGCTAGAATGGAAGTAATAACAACTTAGACAAGGAATCAAAAGAGAAGTTGAAAAAACAAGAATTTCAGGTGTATAGATGAAAGAAGATAAACCAACCTATCTCTACCATTCCTCCAATAATTCAAAAAAAATCTCCACCCTTGGACATTCTCATTCCTAAAACATCCAAAACCGAAAGGGTGGACTTAAACTTTGACTTCGAAGGGGCACTATCCAAGATGCACATAACTATTCCCCTAAGAGAAGTCATCAAGGTACCATCTGTTAAGGAAAGATTTGATAATTTCTTTAAGGCATCAGATGGACCAATGGACCCCCCGATTATGTTACAAGCCGATCACTTTAGGGTCCAATACGATGAACACCTGCCCTTTTTCATGACCTTGATAATGAATAATAAGAGCCTCAACAATTGGATGTTGGATTCAGGGGCCGGTGCTAACATGATGTCTCTCAAGGTCATGCAACAATTGAACCTAAAAGTCACACGACCTTAGAGAAATGTGTGTGGCTTTGAGTCTAGAGCCATACCCACACATTGTGTAATTGAAGTGGAAGTTTGCCTTAAGGAATACCCTGAGAAAGTAATCCACATTGACATAGTGGTAGTAGACGTCCCAGATGTGTGGGGGATGTTGTTGTCTAGGAAATTTGCCTCAATGTTGGGTGGTACCCTTGAGATGGACCTCACTTATGTGAATATACCCTCGAACAATGGAACAATAGGTCATTTCCCAAATGTGCCAATGACCAGAACCCATGTGCAAGAAACTAGTGACCCCATCAAAGATGACAAAGCACATGAGAAAATCGTGGAAAGTCTTCTTGATTTTTCTCCCGAGGATATGACCTTTGCAACAGAGAAGGACTTTGATCATATACAATGGCCCAAGAGAGAAGAATAACAACAACTCCTAGACAAGTATAAAGACAAAGAAGTTGGGGTTGTAAAATTACCGAAGAAGGGAGAAAGCGATATATTGATTCAACCATCCCAGCAGAAAGTCTTCATAACAGAATCCCACCCCCCTTCCTTTGCACAATACACTAGGGTTGTTCATGAAACAACCAAATTCAAAATCAAGGAATACAGGGAGGGGGATATTGTATGGATGTAGGATACCAAAAAAGGAGAGCCAACTAATGTCAAGGGAAGTACTCAATTTTGGTTGGGACCTTTCAAAGTTGGAAGAAATTCAATTGACGATTCTTACTAATTGTCCACATTGGAAGGAAGAAGACGCCCATTACCAGTCAGCGGGCACCTCCTCAAGCCCCACCAAGGTGGGGGAATTTGACATGACAGGTAAGTGCAGGTAAGTAGGCAGGCATTTGCATTCATTGTATATACCATTTGCATTCATTGTATATACCATTTGCATTTCATGCTAGAATAGTTTGCTTTCACATTTGTACATATGCTTGTTTTTATTATATATATATATATATATATATATATATATATATATATATATATGAGCTGGGGCTGATATCACCACCCCAAATGATTGCTAATAGTTTTATGATGAGATCAAGCAGGTTACAAGTTATGCTAGATATGTTGAGGTTCTAATGCGCTCTACGGTGAGCACATGTCCCCGAGTTGGAGCCAGATGTTATCCTCCAGTTTAGGGATAACTAAGGAGATTATGTCTCGAGGCCCATAGGTCCTAGACATGGAGGATGGAGAGCCAGATGAACTTGAGCATGGCCTTGGAGGGCCCATCTTTTCTTCTCTTTAGCGCCTCCACTTTGTCAGCAGCAACAACACCCATCACCTCGCCCTGGTCCTGTAGCATAAATGGATCTTGCTCCATGAGGTAATGATTTCGAGTATCATGGTATGTGTCACTCTGATCCTCAAAACCTTTGAATATGTGCATTTAGTTCTTTTTGTTTCTAACGGGTGCTTGGATCTTATACCTATCCACTTGAACATGTCTAGGAGGAATGACAGGATGCCCTAGTAAGCTTGAGCCCATAGGTTTTGAGTTTCCACTGGGGGATTCATGAAAAGCCATCGTCCACTCCCACCATACTTACCACTTTCTATCTTTCTCCCGCTCATCCATCCCATTACACTGGTCTGAGAATTGGGTTGGCCAAATATTTAAGGGTTGCACCTTACCTTGTGGGAAGAAGGGGCTAAAGGACCAGAGGGTAAAAGCAGCTGGCAAAAGATAAAATCCTAAAAGTAAAACCTCGAGATGCTTCGCCCAGGGATCCCTGAGAAAGCAGTAAAAGGCTTCTCAACAAGAAACAGAGGGACCCAATAATAATAATAAAACAAGACCTAGTCAGAGGACAGGGGGTCTCATCACGAGCCAGTTTATTAGGTCCATGGGCATCTAGCGGTATGACACTACTAGCAACTGGTTACCACGCCAGGGTAGTGGCTCTTGGTGGCATAGCCAAGAGAAAGGGGGTCTCATCACAAGCGAGCCTTCTCATTTATGTGAAAGTGCTTGTGGGTAACATTGCCACCACTGGTCACCACGCCAGGGCAGTGTCCCATGATTATCTTCTTAAAAGAAAAAGCAATAAGAAAAAGACAAAAGGCATGAATGGGCTTGGAAACATTTGCATCCATGACAGGTGTAGCTCACCCTCTATAGAGGCACCCAGAGGTAAACCATGCATTTCCCTGCTATCACTGCACCCCTTTCCCAGACATCCCTTATCCACCTCATCCACTCACATGGATTGGATTTGATTTCAACCGGAAACATCCCACATCTAGTGAGCATTAGCCCAATAGGAGGCCCTATCACTTCCTCCAAACTTGGCTTGCAGATTAGTATAATGTCTTTGAGCACTTGTCCGGGTGAAAGGGGTTTTATGCAAATGTTTAATAAACTTGATGATTAGATTTGATTGACATTGATATGATCCCTATGACTTATGAGCCCATGGAGGGCATATTTGTTGATGTTTCAGGACCAAAACTGATGGCAGGTACCCAGATGGACATGTACACATGGGGAGATGATTAGTTTGGACCTCCATGTGGATGAAAGCCCAGCATATGGATGCTGAGACCCCAACAGGGGGAAAAGATAGATCAGAGGATTTGCACTGGGGAAGAGGAGGACGTTCCACCAGAGGCAACTTAGCAGGCCTATACCCAGGGGGGTGTTGCCCTTTCCACCAGGACATAGGCCTTGGAAGGCCCATGACATCACCCAAGACACTCATGACGTCATCCAGTGCTTGTGGAGGTTTTGGGAGGCAGTTGTGGCACATATGGCAACTTCCAGAGGCCCAAGGGGGCCTAAAGTTTTTCTCCAAGAGGCCAACGCTGCCCTAAAAGGGGCCAACGTCACCCTAAAAGGACATGACGTCTTCATTTTTGCTTGATTTAGGGTTTTATTCATGACATTTAATGTAAAACAATATTATTGTATATTTTTGTCCTTGTCGGCCTTTTGTGACCTAAAAATTAATTAAGGTCATTGCTATTGTATAAGCAAGAGAGCTAAAACTCTCTTTTATAGATCATATTTCACTCACACTTGTGTGAGGTCTAAAATTTGCGCCCTCTTTTAGGGTTTTGGCTGAAATTACTAGTGCGCACTTGTTGAAGGAGGCTTATTTTGGCTATTTTTGGCATTTTCTTGGTGGAAGGTTTACAACTAGGGTTTGTGATTGACGATACTTGGTGAATGTAAGTGAATTTCTGCAATCCTTCCATTACTTGGATGGTTATAGTTTTCTACTTGCATTTTGTTAATGAAATTTGTTGGAATAAACCCTAGGAAATAAACACATGTTGGTGTCCTTATTTTAATTCCCTACTAAGATTGTGCCAAGGAAGTTTTACCTATTGAAGACATTGCTAGGGCCTTGCCATTGCAACACCCTACCTTTGCTCTTCAATTTGAGCCATTTTTATCTTGTCATTGAGCTAAAGAAGGGGGACAACGCACTAAGGCCTAGGGTTACTACACCTTAGTGAGTCATTTTCCCCTAGGTTTTGATTGTTGAAGCCTTGGCTCAACAACACTTCACCATCAAACTCTCTTGTCTTTAGCCTTTCCATTATCATATTGCTTTCTTCAACTCTTGCCACTACCTTTGACCCCATTTTCCCTATGATTGCAGTAATCTAAGACCTTTTACTCGGTGTCTTTTATCACAACTTCCAAAATCTTTAAACAACTACTAACACCTTCTAACCCTAACCTACTAACCTTATTGTTTTCATTATCCACTTGAGTTATATTTATACTTTGCAACATTTTAGCCTCTTTAAGCAATTGAAAGATTGATTAATGCATAGTGGTATTTGCTTTTAATGAATGTTGGCATTGTAACATTGATGACAAATCATTTTTGCTCATTGTGAAGCTTCTATAAAAGCATTAATTGTGAAGTGACATATTGTGACTATTGCTATTGTACATCATTGATTGCTTCATCAATAATATCATTCAATTGATTTATTTGAGAAATTCCAATTAGATGAAGTACTAACCAACGAGTGATCTTGAGAATATATAGCTTGTTGTTGCTTTGTTCCGGGCAGGTACATTTCTGGTTACTATTTATCTTTATTGGCTATTTAGTCGGACTTTCTGATTGGTGGTGACTTGTGAGGGGGGAAATTTTACTTAACCATAAACCTTTGCCTTCTCAAAACCCCAGGTCACCGAGGACGTCTCCCCTGGGACTACCACCCTAAATAGAAAGAGTTATCTTATCGAGGTGACAATGATAGGATAGTCTCATGTTGCGTCAGTTTGTCTTCATTACCTTTCCTTTATCCTTCAAAGTACAAACTATGCGATAACACATTGCTATATGTTTCTAGCTTCAAACTTGCATACTTATGTAGAGGTGGCATGGAATCCCTTATTAGAAGCTACCATGCTATAATTCTCTCCTCGAGAACCCGACTTGGGATCTATTTCTAGACATGTGAGTAGGTATAAGGCAAGACTGGTTGCCAAATGATTTCAATAGATTCATGGGATAGACTATGATGAGACCTTTTCTCCCATACAAAAAATGGACTCCATATAATTGGCGCTTTCCATTGCAACAACCAGGGGGTGGAAAGTTCACTAGATGGACGTGAAGAATACCTTTCTTCATGAGGATCTCTCAGAGGAGATCTACATGGAGCATCCCCAGGGGTTCATACAAAACTCATCCTTAGTATGTCGACTGAAGTAGTTACTCTATGGCCTCAAGCATGCACCTAGAGTATGGTATGTGAAGATGGATGCCTACTTGCTTTCTCAACATTTTATTAGATGCAAATTAGATCCAAACGTCTACATGTTGAGAACCTTAGACTCCTTGATGATCCTAGTTCTCTATGTTGATGACCTCCTGATCATTGGAAGTTCGGCCTCGACAATTGTTGTGGTCAAAGACATTTTGCATGACAAGTTCTTTATGACGAACATGGGTCCATTGCACTATTTCCTTGGTCTCGATATCAGTTGGGATGATTTAGGCATCAAGCTATCTCAAACTAAGTATGCCAGGAATCTCTTGGTTAGATTCCACATGACCAACTGCAAGTATGCAACCACACCCTTTCGTTCTATGATACATCTTGAGGATGGAAGGGATACACCAATGGTGGACAACACCTTGTAACGACAACTCTTGGGGAGCCTTCTATATCTCACCCACACCTGGTCAGATCTATCATATGCAATAAGGGTAGTTTCCAGGTACATGGATGAGCTGCATGAGTTACACTAGAAGGCTACAAAGCGCATCGTTATATATTTTCAAGGCACCACAAGTTATGGGATCCACTATGCATCATATTATGCATTGGATCTCATGGGCTTCACTGATTCTGATTGGACTAACGATAGAACAAATTGCAAGTCCACGTCTAGGTTCGTGCTTAATTTGGGTTTTGGTCCCATTTGTTGGTCAAGCAAAAAGCAGTCAACTATTGCTCTATCGCCAGTAGAGGCCAAGTACAGAGGAACGACCAACGCCATTATTCAGGCACTTTAGATTCATAACTTCCTCACCGAGCTTGACATCCAATTTGATTGTTCGATTATCATTTTGTGTGACAATCAGAGTACTCTCAAGTTTTGCAGAGACCCAGTGCAACCACAGCGGACCAAACACATCGAGATCCATATGCATTACATGAAAGAGATGGTACATGACATGATAATCAATTTGCAGTATTGTCCATCCATCAAATAGATTGCAAACATCTTCACCAAGACATTTACTAAGTATAAGTTCCACCTTCTGCACGATCGTCTTGGAGTGAAAGACACAATTGCTTAGCAATTGTCTTTCCTTCTTCATTTTTTGATGCATTGTACTCCGAGGGGTGGTTTTTCCATGAGGTTTTCACTTTTTCTTGTATTTTCAATGTTTCATCCTTAGATGCATTGTACAATGGGTACCTAACATGGCCTTGGTTGTCGAGACCCATTCATCATGTACACCCTAGTAGTGTTCAAGGGGGGTGTTGGATATATTACACACTCACCTAGTATTTATTTTCCCAAGTTGACTAGTCTATGTTGACGACACTCTTGGTTAGAGATATTCTTCGCTAGACGAGGGCACCACATCCTCTTCAGTCTTGAGTCAGATACACCTTAGTTATACTTGTGGAGTGGATTCTTGCATGGAAACTGATCAGGGGATCAAATTTTGCTCAAAAATTCAAAGTGCTCGGAATCGCTTCAAACCGGACGAGAGCGTAGGCCTCATCGTTGCGAACCCAACGCAACTCGTTTCGTCTCAAACGGACGTCAGGAGCGAGAGATATTGCAATATATTCATAAAGTCAAACAAGCAAAAACAATGATGCTGACTGTACAGTCCGTACAGGCTGACGTGGCAGAGTCGTACGACCGTACATATGGTGACATGGCAGATTCTAATTGGAAGACGTTGGATGAATCCTGTGTCGATACGTGGCAGTTTTATGGTCAATGATTGGGTGCCACGTGGCCCAGTCATCCCCGGTATTGGTTGGTTGTTTGTTTGATAAAATGTATTGGAGTCAGTGGGGTTGGACCCCCGGACCTCCCCACTGGCGTAAGCTTTGACGATGGCCGCCCTACCAGCGCGCCATCCATTGTTTCTTATTATTCATATGGTTTCAAACATATTTAAGTTTGATTATTGTTTAAAACGGCGGGGGGGTCGGGCCGGGGCTTAGCCCCGACCCGTGGTTTTATTACATAACATATGACCACCGTTGTAACATATAGTGTGCGCGCATTTTTTTAATATGGTTTGAAAACGGATAAGCCCGTGGCTATATGCTTAACCCCATATGACCTCAATCAAGTGCGCGGTTGGAACGGTTGGCACGTTTGGCCCTATTTGCCATAGCGCGCGGTCATATGACCCTTATGTGCCCAGGTGCTAGGCGGTTAGGGGCTGGCGTGCCCATAACCGTCCTACAGTTTGCACCGTTGGCGCGGTTGCACCCGGTGCTGGGTTTTTACGCTATATATTGCGTGTGTGCCAGGTTCATTGAAGAAGGGTGTGATTTGTAGATGCAGAGACATCAAGCTTGAAGGGGGGACTTCCAGGAGGCCTAACTTCTTCGTTTTTCGACCGATTTTGGTGCCGAAAGAACCCAGCTAGGGGTTTTAGGATGCTATGAAGCCATTGGAGCAGTTGGTTGGTCAGTTTGAGCATTGTAAGACATGTTTTTGAGTACTTTGAGCAATTAATAATAATCATCCATTGGAAGCTGGACCAGGAGATGTAGCCCAAGAGAGGGGTGAACTCCTTTATCGATTGCTATGTTTTATGGGCTTATGTTCATTGATTATGCTGTTGTCTATGTGTATTTTGCATGAGTAATCCCTTAATTTATGTGTTGCAAAATTGATCCATTTGCTTTAAACACATAACATTTACATTGCAATAATTTCAAGTATTTCAAGTCTTCTTCATTTTTAGATCAAGTTGGTATTAGAGCACTGGTTTTTGAAGACTTGATTGTTTGCAAGTTTTGTTTCTGATGATCACAAGGTTGAAACTCACAAGAGGAGAAGGTCAACTTGTGGATCCAAGTTCTCATCCGACAAGGAGGAAGCATATACCATCACCACAAGTTTCAGGGAGACATTCACCAAGCATGGCTCATGCAGAAAGTCATGAACATGTTCCTACCGAAGATGAAGATCTCAGAAAGGCTGTCATGGAGATGAGAGAGATGATGAAGATCTTGATGGAAAGGAACATATTGTCGCAGGGTGAAGGCTCCAACCCTTCAATGCATAAGGGAGGCAGTGGTGACAAAACTCCAAAAGGAAATGGAGGGAATGGTGCTTCTCCACCACCCTCTCCTCCATCATCATCATCTTCTTCTTCTTCTACCAGTTCGAGACCTCTTCCGAATTCTCCAAAGGGGCATGGTAAAACTCCTTCGCAAATTCCTTCATTAAAGCTTGATATAAAATTTGAATTG
>ML845981.1:30487-44831 GCA_009831015.1 Picea engelmannii | reverse complement strand
TTGAGGTTGGAAGGGTGAGGGAACTTTACCCTCATCTTCACATAGACTGAAAATAGTCTTTTGGAGGTCCAAAAGCTTCCCAATGGGGAGGTGTGATCAGGGGATCAAATTTTGCTCAAAAATTCAAAGTGCTCGGAATCACTTCAAACCAGACGAGAGTGTAGGCCTCGTCGTTGCGAACCCAACGCAACTCATTTCGTCTCAAACGGACGTCAGGAGCGAGAGATATTGCAATATGTTCATAAAGTCAAACATGCAAAAAAATGATGCTGACTGTACAGTTCGTACAGGCTGATGTGGCAGAGCCGTACAACTGTACGTATGGTGACGTGGAAGATTCTGGTTGGCAGACATTGGATGAATTCTGTGTCGACACGTGGCAGTTTTCTGGTCAATGATTGGGTGCCACGTGGCCCAGTCATGGGCTGCCACGTGGCACCCCGATATTGGTTGGTTGTTTGTTTGATAAAATGTATTGGAGTTCGTGGGGTTCGACCCCCGGACCTCCCCACCGACGTAAGATTTGACAATGGCTGCCCTACCAGCGCGCCATCCATTGTTTCTTATTATTCATATGGTTTCAAACATATTTAAGTTTGATTATTGTTTAAAACGACCAGGGGGTCGGGCCGGGGCTTAGCCCCGACCCGTGGTTTTATTACATAACATATGACCACCGTTGTAACATATAGTGTGCGCGCATTTTTTTAATATGGTTTGAAAACGGATAAGCCCGTGGCTATATGCTTAACCCCATATGACCTCAACCAAGTGCGCGGTTGGAACGGTTGGCACGTTTGGCCCTATTTGCCATAGCGCGGGGTCATATGACCCTTATGTGCCCAGGTGCTAGGAGGTTAGGGGCTGGCATGCCCATAACCATCCTATAGTTTGCACCGTTGGTGCGGTTGTGCCTGGTGCTCGGTTTTTACGCTATATATTGCGTGTGTGCCAGGTTCATTGAAGAAGGGTGCGATTTGTAGATGCAGAGACAACAAGCTTGAAGGGGGGACTTCCAGGAGGCCTAACTTCTTCGTTTTTCGACCGATTTTGGTGCCGAAAGAACCCAGCTAGGGGTTTTAGGACGCTCTGAAGCCATTGGAGCAGTCGGTTGGTCAGTTTGAGCATTGTAAGACATGTTTTTGAGCACTTTGAGCAATTAATAATAATGATCCATTGGAAGTTGGACCAGGAGATGTAGCCCAAGAGAGGGGTGAACTCCTTTATCAATTGCTGTGTTTTATGGGCTTATGTTCATTGATTATGCTGCTGTCTATGTGTATTTTGCATGAGTAATCCCTTAATTTATGTGTTGCAAAATTGATCCATTTTTCTTTAAACACATAACATTTACATTGCAATAATTTCAAGTATTTCAAGTCTTCTTCATTTTTAGATCAAAAACCTTGGTATTATCACCAAGTGTTGCATGCATACCTCGGTATCAACACCATGAATGTGCACTTACCTTGGAATCATCCCCAAGAAGGTGCCACACATGTGCATGCATGATTCTATCCTCACTCCATTAGTGTTTAGTAAATTAAATGATGACCACATGGACAATTAACTAGGACTAGGTGGCAATTCACTCCAGAGTCTGTCTGTGAGTGTCTAGATCTCTCTAGATCACTACTATGGCGAGTTAGTTTTCTCATGTAGAGTATATCATGTGTATTTTACCATTATCTCATACGGTTAATACAATTCTTTCATTGTACTCTCTTCTCTTCTCTCTTCCAAGCTTTGTGTGTTCATTTTATACTAGCTAGGTTCGTTGTGAAAAATTCACAAAGAGGCCAAGACAATAGCCCATAAAGTGTTGGGGATGTGAAGAAGATCACATGTATAAAGATTGTCCTCACCGGGGAGATAAGATAAGGATTGTACATAACATCAACCAAGAGAAGATAGTAGAGGACGTGGGTAGAAGCACGCCGATAATTTATGCAGCCTTGGACAATAGAAAAGCAAACTATTAATTCCACATGATTGAGGTGGAAGGTAAGATTGAGAATCAACCCATAACTATTTTGATTCATTATGGAGCTAGTCATAGCTATATAGATCCAAATCTAGCTGAAAGATTTAAATTGAAGAAATTTAAGCATGAAAAGTCTTGGTTAGTTCAACTAGCTACTGGAACTAATAGAAGAATCAATGAGCTTGTTAAAGATTGCTCAGTAAACATGAATGGAGTCAACATTAAGGTAGATTTGAACATCATATCGCTTGGGTCTTATGACTACTTGATTAGTATGGATTGGCTAGAAAAGCATCGTGTTGGCTTAGATTGTTATAGTAAAGCTTTCACATGTCTTGATGAGGAAGGGAATTCAAGGACAATGCAAGGTATTTCAAGGCTTATATATGTCCGAGAGATTTCAACACTGCAGTTAAAAAGAAGATTTAGAAAAGGGTGTTAAATATATGCATCCCATATGGAAGAGCCAATGAAGGATAAGGAGCGAAGTCTTGAAGATTATCCAATCTCAAAGGAGTTTGAAGATGTGTTTGGGGGGTTTCTAGGATTGCCACCAAAGAGGGACATTGATTTCTCTATTGATTTAGCACCTGGAGCTGCACATGCATCCAAAATTTCCTACAAAATGAGCAGACTAGAAATCAAAGAATTGAAAATGCAGTTACAAGAGTTGTTGAAGAAGGGGTACATGCGCCCAAGTGTTTCTCCTTGGGGTGCCATAGTTCTTTTTGTCAAGAAAAGAGATGGAACACTAAGGTTGTGTATTGACTTCAGACAAATAAACAAGGTTACAGTCAAGAAAAAATATCCTTTGTCGAGGATCAATGATATTTTTTATCAGCCAAATGGAGCAAAGAAATTTTCCAAGATTGACTTGAGATCGGGCTATCATCAAGTAAGGATTAGAGATGAAGATACTAGCAAGACAACCTTTTGGGCAAGGTATGTACACTATGAATTTGTGTTGGTTCCCTTTGGGTTGACAAATGCGTCCACTACATTTATGTGTCTGATGAATGGGGTGTTTAGAGATTTCTTAGACAAGTTTGTCATTGTATTCTTCGATGATATTCTTATTTATTCCAAGATATAGGAGGAGAATGAGGAACATTTGAGGATGGTGCTACAAGTATTAAGGGAGCACTAATTGTATGCCAAGTTGATTAAATGCACTTTTTATCAAAAGTGTATCCATTATTTGGGTCACATTGTTTCAGAAGATGGCATAACAGTGGATCCAGAGAAGATCGAAGCAATCAAAGGTTGGCCAACGCTAATAAACATTTTAGAGGTTAGATCATTTATGGGTCTAGATGGTTACTATAGGAGATTCATTGCCAGATTCTCCAAGATTGCACACCCAATAACATCTTTGCAAAATAAAGGAGTGAAATTCGAATGGAGTGCCAAGTGTGAAGAAAATTTCCATCGCTTAAAAGGATTTACTAACCAGTGCACCCATTTTAAAAGTTGCAGATCCAGATGTGGATTTTGTTATGTGCATGAATGCATGTAAGGAAGGGCTCAGTGGGGTCCCTACACAAAATAGACATGTAATTTGTTATGAGCCTAGAGTTGGTAGCCATAGTACATGCTTAAAAAATGTGGAGACATTACCTCATAGGATTTTTTTTTTAATTGAGGACAAACCATAGTGGTCTAAAATACTTGTTTGAACAACCAACACTAAATTCCAGACAGACTAGATGGCTGGAATTTCTTAGTGAATATGAATTTGACATTAAGCACATAAAGGGGAATTAGAACAAGGTGGTTGATGCAATCAACAGAAGGGTGCATGACATGCATGCTACAACCATTAGTATGTACAAAATAGATTTAAACGATAGAATTCTAGAGGTTGTAACAACAAATGAGCATTATGTGCAAGTTAAAGAAAGCCTACAAGAGAATAAGAATAATGTACAACATAAATATAAAGATTACAAGCTAGAATAAGATGGAATCCTCTTATTCCATAACAAAGTTTATTTTCCCAATTCTCAGGAATTGAGAAATTTAGTTTTAAAAAAAATTCACAATGTGCCATACATTGGACACCTAGGATATCATAAAACTATTACAATTGTAAGAGGCTAATATTTTTGGCTTCGTATGAAGAGAGATGTAACTGATTATTTGGCTAGATGCATGGAATGTTAGAAGGTAAAGGTTGAACATAGACATCTAGCATGATTGTTGCTGTAATTTCCCATTCCTGAATGGAAATGTGAAGTTGTTGCTATTGATTACATTACCAAATTGCCCAGAAAAACAAGGCAACATGACTCCATCATGATAGTGGTCGACAAGCTTACAAAGGTTGCACATTTCATTTTTGTAAAGCAACTCATAAGGCAACAAATATTGCAGAATATGAAATAAATTGCTAGACTACATGGTGTGCCTAAGGCAATAGTGTCAGATCGAGATACCAAGTTCACTTCCAATTTTTGGAAGGGGTTATTTAAAGGATTTGGGACCAATTTGAATTTCAATACAACATATCACCCATAGTCCAATGGGAATACTGAAAGGATCAACCAGATAATTGAATATATGTTGAGAATGTATGTAACAGACAAGCCTTCTAGGTGGGAGGATTATATCCATTTACTTGAGTTTGCTTACAATAATGGGTATTATGAATCATTGAAGATGAGCCCATTTGAAGCATTGTATGGCAAAAAATGCAACACACCGATGATTGGGATAACCCAGTAGATAGAGCTATCATTAGGCCATAATTATTAATGGAAATGGAAGAGCAAATGGTAAAAATCAGGCATAATTTGAAAATTGCACAAGACAGGTAGAAGAGCTATGCCAATAAAAGAAGAACACTTATATAATTCAAAGTGGGAGAGCATGTGTTTTTAAAATTTAAATATAAGAGGAGCTCACTAAAATTGGGAAGATGCCCAAAATTGGTAGTGAGATACTATGGGTCATTTGAAGTTCTAGAAAGGATGGACCCAATTACATACATTCTATCATTACCTACATCCATGTTCCATGTATCTTTATTAAAAAAATATGGACTTGATCCGAACCATGTGACTGATTGGACTATAATCCAGGTGGAACACAAAGGGGATTTTCGGGTGGAACCAATGTGCATCCTAGACTGGAAAGTCAAAGTGCTCAAGAACAAATCCGTAGGTTTGGTAAAGGTTCAATGGACCAACTACGGCCCTAAAGACGCTACGTGGGAGCACGGGGAGGCCATGAGAGAAGCATACCCACATTTTTTTGCAAATTTTGAAGAAAACTTAATGTACATTCGTACACAAGCGAATGAAGACTCCATTTTGGCAACTAGAGTTCTTGGAGCCACAACTCTAAGACTCTTGTTCGACCAATATCGAATCCCATTCCTTGGGATGTACAAGTTGAGGGGAAAAACAAGTTGTTAGTTGGAATTGTTGTGTGAGTTATTAAATTACAAAATTATCCAAGTATTTTGATGTAACATTTTATATATGTTAATGTGTAAATTGTATGGTGATGTGTGTTGAGGATAGTGTAGTTTGTAGGGGGAAAGGAATGTAACATCTTCATTTGTAATCCCTAAATTAGCAATGTGTATGTAAATATGATGTATGGCCATGGGCCAAGTGATGTAATATGATAGATAAAATGTATCACCAGCGAAAAATCATCATGGATGGAGACTTGGGGGCTTAGTTTCCACAAGAGAGGGAAGCAATCAAAGGGGGAGAGTTTACCCATATTTATTAAACCCAAACCATTTTTCTAAATTATCCTTACTATGAACCTTCTATTTTATGTTTGAGTGTTCCCAAAGCCAACCATTGAATTCATGTAAGATGGTGGGTGTGAGAAGTCATATCCCTTAGTTATGAGAGCATGGGGGCTAAGCACAATCAACCTTGGGAGGAGTGTGATTCAAGCAAGAACGAGAGAAGAAGAAAATTCATATGGGGAAGGAGAACAATTTTTATAGGTAGAGTTTTGGAAAACAAGAGAGTTCTAAGTGCTGAAGCTTGAAGGTAGCCATAGGGGGAATGTATGGTAGCTATTTTGGAGATGTAACTTCATGGAAAGAGAGGTTGTGGGCCTAGGATTAATTTCCTATTCATGAAATTGTCAAGGGAGAAAGTGTTTTGTTGTTGTGTGATCTATTGTTGCAGTTATAGATTCATAGAGTCCCAACAGAGAGATTCTAGTTCAACCCGTGCTGGAGCCCTAAAGGGGAGTGGGAAGGCTCGAGGGACTGGGAGCAGTGAAGGGGGATCCCATGATCCAGATTATTTTTGAGAACGAAATGAAAGCAAAGATATTACAATTAAATACACATAAATATGGCCAAAAATAGAGAAATACAGTAATACATGATTTCTATTAATGTGCAAAATGTACAGAACTGTAAAAATACAGAGTGAAAGACTTGCTAGAATGGTGGCAGCTTATCTCTGAGAAGAGATGTGATGACTACTCGCATTCACAAGAAGATGATTGTTACAATGAGGCTCCAAAGGTATTTTTAACATAAAAAAAATCCAAAACTCTAACCCTGAAAGATGAAAAGCCAAAAGGTTTGCAGGCCCTGATGGGGGTAGTTGATACGTCAACTTTTCGGGGGCGTAACTTTTGCATATGATCTCCGTTTGGGGCGCTCGATGCACCGTTGGAAAGATCTAACTAAGAAGAATGTTTTTTTACTAGCCCAAAGTCACTGCCTTATTTAGGTAGTCACTTGAGCCCCAAATCCCCAAAAAATGTCGTTTAGGGCCTAAAAAAAGCTCCAGAAGTTTGGAACCCGAAAAACTGCCGAAAAACCGCCAAGATGGAAAACAATTTTTCGAGCCCGTGGAATAGGTGGGTTGCCACCGATATCCACCTGGATCAATCCTCCCTCCTTAGGAAACAATGGTATCCATTACGTTGAGTTATCGGGGGAGAGAGGGAATCATTTGTTGAATCTGAATCTTGGTGAGTTGCTTGCCTCGCTGGAGAAGTTGTGTTGCTTAGCTTGTCGGAGGTTGTCATGAATATGTGGCTGGAAGGCTTGGACCTTTTTAACCAGTTTGGTTACATGAGATGACTGTGTTTAGAAGGAATCCTTGCGCTTTGCTACAACCTTTTAAACCTGCTTCTGTTGGATAAAGAGTGCATGGGCCGAGGCTGTAGTGGTTGTAGTGTCCTTATGTTCACCTTTTGAACATATTGTGAAGAAGTTGAATTTTGTAGTATGAGATACTACCTTGCTACACTGTTTAGGTGTGACAGTAGTTGGAACTACCTCTGGTATTATGTAGATATTATCCCTTAGAGTAATAATGACACTATGGGGTCGAGACTCATAAACAACATGGCACTTCCACATATACGGCTGGCCCAAGAGAACATCACAAACATCCAGCGGGGCAACATCACATAATACCTCATCCTTGAAGGGTTGGATGTCGTATGACAATCGACACTATTGGCTGACACAGAGATCTCGTCCCTAGCAAGGCCACCCGAGGTTGTATGGCTGCAAGTGTGGTGTTGTCGACAATCCCAATTGTTTGACAATGTCTGTTGAGATAAGGTTCTTTTGGCTTCCGCTATCAACAATAAAATGCAGTGGAGCCCCCTTCACCCACATCTGTGAATGAAAAAGGTGCTCCCCCTCTTCAAGATCTATTGGTTCTTCTGGTTGAATTGTTGCGGTCACAACAGTAGCAGTGGGATCTGCGTTGATGACATGTCTTCTTTCGATATTTTCTGAATCAAGTTCCAAATCAGGGTTTAGCTCCTTCTCTTTGATCTCGGCCACCAATGACTATTTTGAGCGACATTCATTGATGTTGTGCAATGGGATTTTGTGGAAATCACACCATTTTCCAGTGTCCTTCTTTGTCTTTCCGTGACCCTTCTTTTCCCGTGGCTTGGACTGGTTTTCGGGAGGCTATTTGTTAGATTCGTCTTTATCATACTTTGGCTGTTGAAGATTTGCAGACCTGAACTCCCGTTTGTTTTGGTGTTTAAATTTCTGCTCGATTTTAACAACATATCGATAATCAACACCCAGTGATGAGATGTCTAGAAAATCCATTTCAGTTTGGATGTATCTGTGTAGAGCCCCACGGTATTTCAGAACCATATGTCGCTCGAAGTCTTTGATGCCCAGCTTGGTGCGCAAGGTATGGAAGGTATTGGTGAACTCCGAAACTGCTTGGCCCCTCTCTTGCCGCAGCGTGGTCCATCTCATGTACTAGTCCTCATAGTTTCCAACAGGGTAATATTGTTCCTTGACCACATCCACAAAAAAATCCCAAGTGGGATCGACCCCATATATTCCAGACTCCTCTGTGGAACTTTGCTCCCAATAAGTTTCCACCAATGTTTGACATGGGGGAGAGCCTTAAGGAGTGCGAAGGTGATCTTTTCCCTGTCAGAAAAATGGTGAATAGAGAAATAACCTTCTAGTAGATTTAACCATTTGTCTAGGGCATCCACATCTATCTGACCTTCAAATATGGGAATATAAAAATTAACATGTACCTTGGAAAGCGAGGTGCCTCCAAAGCGGTTGCTTGATGAAGAGACACATGTTGTTATCGACAGACATTGAAGGATGTGGGAAAAATTCTCCATCATTTTGTCCCTCTGTCGCATGCGAGCTTACTCAAGCAACAGATTAACGTAATCTTTTGCTCTGTCGTTTTTCTTTTCTTTCGCCATGGAGGGTTTCTTGGGCGTGCGAGAGTGATTTTCCTCAAGAGAGAAAAGCTCGAAACCCAACTTGCTATACTCGGACCTCATCGGGGACATGCACTGAAAAATGATCAAGAGCAGCTTGCTATTATACCATTGATATGGATTATTTTTTAGAACTAAATGAAAGCAGAGATATTACAATGAAGTACACATAAATACTTCCAAAAACAAAGAAATACAGTAATGTAGGATTTCTATTAATGTGCGAAATGTACAGAACTGTAAAAATACTGAGTGAAAGACTCACTAGAATGGTGGCAGCTTATCTCTGAGAAGAGATGTGATGGCTACTCACACTAACAAGAAGATGATTGTTACAATGAAGCTCCAAAGGCCTTTTCAACATAAGTAAAATCCAAAACCCTAACCCCGGAAGATGAAAAGCCAAAAGGTTTGCGGGCCCTGATGGGCGTAACTTTTGCATACGATCTCCGTTTGGGGCGCTCGATACACCGTTGGAAAGGTCTAACCGAGAAGAACAATTTTCAACTAGCATAGGTCAATGATTTAGATAGTCACTTGGGCCCCAAATCCCCAAAAAACGTCGTTTAGGGCCTCAAAACGACCCCAGAAGTTTGGAACTCGAAAAAATGTCGAAAAACTGCCAAGATGGAAAACTGTTTTTTCGAGCCCGTGGAATAGGTGGGTGGCCATCGATATCCACCTGGATCATCCCATCCCTGGGGTGTGCAGGTTGTGGGGAAGAGAGTTGGTGGATTGGAATTAGCTATGGGAATTCATTGTTGAGAGAGGGATAGTAGCCAACCTTAGGGATCACCGTCTCTTATGGATTCATAGCCCCAGCTCGGGGGAAACTTTCTGTTAAGAAATGGAACAACAAGTCTATGGTTGGGAGGAGCGTCTGTCCTCTTTAACGAGTTGCATATTTACTAAGATGAGTTTTATTATTTGTTACTTATATCAAATGCTGATACAATTTCCATGTGTTTTACTCTGAGTTATTTTGGTTATTGTAGCTTGTTGTGAGTAGAATGATGCATTCAAATCTCTATTTATGTGGTTGAATGTTGTTGTATGTGTTTAAATATTGTTGAGCACATTTAAATGCAATTTCATTTAGGTTTTTAATTAGTATGTACAATTGCATGAGCGTGAATGTCATGTTCTGTGTTATTTCCGTATCTAAAATCAGTATCATAATTTTTATTTGGTATTTTTACCAATGGCGTGACCCATCTTGGGGCTGGGTGCATTAAAATTTTGGACCCTAGAAGGCGATGGGGGAAGCCGAGACTAGGTAGGAAACCCCACATATTTCATGCACAAAACAAAGCAATTGTGGAGGTATTACAAGGAAAACAATTTTTTTTTACTTGGGATCTTAGAGACGTTCAACCCATTGGTAGGGTTACTAAATGACGCTACTCTCTTTGAATGTGAGGGGTTTGGGTGGCCATGTAAAAAGGCTTGCCCTCCATAAATTGGTAGAGAAAGAGAGGCATGATGTATTACTAATTTAGGAAACAATGTGCAAGGAGGAATTGATATTATGTAGTTTAAAGAAATCGTTTACCAATTGAGATTTTTAGTGGGTGGATGCAAATAATATGTTGAGAGGTCTATTGACTAGATGGGATCCACTCCTTAAACTGACAAGTCATTTCTCTATTCAATAGGATTGTGTATGGAGTTTAGGTCAAAAGATTTGGACTTGAAAATAATTGTTTTAGATCTATATGGGTCGTATGATAGAAATAAGCTGTTTTGGGATCGTGTGTTCCCATCATCTCTCTTGCAAGAGGCTAATTTGGTTATTGGAGGGTACCTGAACTTCATGTTGAGGTATAATGATATTTGGGGTGCTATGGCATGCTCAAATACACAGATAAATTATTTCCTTCATTATATCAGGAGTGCTAATATGGTGGATGTGGACCCTAAAAAGCTTAAACCTACATGGCACAATAAGGGATCAGGGGAAACAAGGGTCTTGAAGTGGTTGGATCGATTTCTAGTGGCGAATCAACTCTTGTGCAAAGTGGGGAATTATAGGAGTTGGGCTGGAACAGGTGGAGGCTCCGATCATAATCCAAATTATCTAGAATTAATAAGGTCTAAAGTTAAACCATTGATCCATATGGATATTGGTGGCCACCCACCTATTCCACTGGCTCAGAATAGAGTTTTCCACCTCGACAGTTTTTCGACAGTTTTTCGGGTCCCAAACTTTCGGGGCCGTTTTGAGGCCCTAAACGATGTTTTTTGGGGATTTCGGGCCCATGTGTCCACAAAAGGCACTTGCTTGGGCCATTCAGAATGTGTTCTTCTCGATTAGTCCTTTCCAACAATGTATCAAGCGCTCCAAATAGAGATCATATGCAAAAGTTAAGCCCCCGGGAAGTTGACGTATCAACTACCCCCATCGAGGCCCACAAAATTTTTGGATTTTCATCTTCCGGGGTTAGGGTTTTGGATTTTCCTTAAGTTAAAAAGGTCTTTGGAGCCTCATTGTAACAATCATCTTATTGTGAATGAGCGTAGTCATCACATCTCTTCTCAGAGATAAGATGCCACCATTCTAGTGAGTTCACTAGCTCTGTATTTTTACAGTCTCTGTACATTTCTTTCATTAATAGAAATCATGTATTACTGTATTTCTCTGTTTATGGCAATATTTATGTATATTTCATTGTAATATCTCCAATTTCATTTCATTCTAAAAAATAATCTGGATCAACCATCGACCCCCTTCAAATTATATCCAATCTGGATGGAGGAAGAATAAATTATAGAGTTGGTAAAGAGTGAATGGGTGGCCTACAATCCTGAGCTAGGGCTTTCAACGAGAAAACAATTTGTTGATTCCTTGTTATGGGTTAAAAGGAAGGTGGTGGAATGGTTGGCTATCAGAGTTAAGAAGCTTGATCACACTTTAAAATAAGTGGAGATGGTAATAGATACATTGTTCAACAACAATTCATGGGGGGTGTTCACTGAATTGGAGTTGTCGAAGTTGACAAAATTGGAGGAAAAAAAGTCAAAGTTCCTTCATGAGAGGGAGGTAGACTGGAGAATGAAAATTAGGAGATGAGGATACAAATTATTTTCACAAGTTTGTTAATCATTGAAGGAATGTGAATAACATCTAGGAATTAAATTATGATGACGGAGTTCAACTGTGGGGTTTCAAGGATCTTGCAAGAGCAGGGGTACAACACTTTTCCAGTATCTACAAAGAAATAGAGGGAGTAAATCTTGTGAATATAGCAAAGGTATGCTCATTCTTTCCTCATTTTCAAATGAAGTTAATGCAGAGCTATTTCTAGAAATTGGGTTGGCAGAATTTGAAGGGGTTTTATCAGCCTTTAAGAAAGGGATGAGGTTAGGTATGGATGGGTGGACAATAGAATTTTTTATAGCCATTTTCGACCTATTGGGACAAGATTTTTAAGAGTTGTTGAATAGGTCTATATGAATGGAAGGGTTCTCCCAAATTTTAACTCTACCTTCATTGCTTGATATGGAAAGTGGACAAGCCATCATATTACAAGGACTTCAAGTTGATTTCATTATGCAATTGCGTGTATAAAATAATTACAAATATCCTGATTGTGAGGTTGAAGGGGTGGATGTCCATGATCATTTCGATGAAGCAATTTGGGTTTCTGAAAGGAAGGTAGATACATGATGTGGTTGGTGTTACACGAGAGGGTCTCCATAGTATAAAAATTAAAAAAAAATAGAGTGTGATGGTTGTGAAGTTGGATCTTTAGAAGGCCTATGATCATGCATGTTGGTTGTACTTGAGGATGCTTCTAATACATATTGGTTCCACTTTAAACATGGTCAATTGTATCATGGCATGTGTTATGTCGATGTCTTTTGCAGTTGTGGTGAACGTGACAAATTCTCCCTTCTATGTATTGAACAAGGGTTTACGCCAAGGATGTCCATTTTCTCCATATGATTTCTCCTAGTAGTGGAAGGTTTAAGTCGGGTGATTGTGCAAGCTAGGCAAGCTTATAAACTCAAAGGAATAAAGGTAGGGGCATAGTTTTCTTTATCCCATTTGTTATTTGTTGACAATGTATTGTTGTTTATAAATGGATCATTGAATGAGGAATGGCTTCTATTGGAGATTTTAGGTCTTTTTAAAAAATCTACGGGGATAATGATAAATGAGGAGAAATTGGTACTATGTTTCAATGGAGTGGATAATAGAATCAAAGGAGAGTTGTTAGACACTTTTCATCTTCAGGATTCTGATTTTGCATAGGGATTTAAGTATTTTGGTTATATGCTTAAGCCTAATGGTTAAAAACATCAAGATTGGCATTGGCTCATAGGGAAGGTAGAGAAGCGTATTTATTTATGGTGCAACCGATGGTTATCAATAAGGGTTTGTTTGAATTTGGTGAAGTCTGTGCTAGAGGAAATCACTACAAGGAGGACACCTTGTAGCATAGTTATTTATGGAAACTCCCCGAAAAATTTATATTTCTCTATTGATAGCAGAGGTATTTTTTACCAGTGATCCTATAAGGAATAAACGCTTTGATGAGCATATAAAATGATGCCCTTGTGATTAATTGTTCAGAAGCATTATCATACATTATACTATAAAAACAAGCACAAAGTGCAACCCCTTGGTGCCATTGAACATTACGACCTAGTGTGTATCCTTGTCGTCTAGCGCACTGCAGTAGGGTAAATAATTTTTTCTTACCAAACTGATTTTCATTATTACACTTCATCCCGTGCTTCCAAACTCTCAAATAAGCATCGATGCTCACTGTCCTTCTAAGGATGCCATGTTTGCGATGCTCTACAACGAGTTTGATAGCTCCACTAGTAGATTCCAAAGATTTCCAAATTTTGGAAATTATCATGAATTTCCATTTCCTCTCAATGATGGAACCATTCCTCTTCGAGACATAAGAGTCCAAGTAAATTGTTTATGACCTTCCTATTTGTATTTTCATCCTATTCAAATTTGAATTTGGCTGTAAATTTGGTCGTTTTTAAAAAAAAAATTCCAATTTCGCCTGGTGCACTTAAATGCTTTGGCTTACCCTAAAGCAGTGTGTCATGTGCGTAAATGCATAGTAAGCACCACCACCGACGCATAGAATCTAACAATACGCACTGGTGCCATTCAAATAAAAGTACCACGATTAATTTAAAAAAATAAACATAACAATGCGTCTTTTGTGATGCCTCGTTATCGGTGCGTTACAAAAGAAAACACATCGCTAACCAACATATTGGTGCTCTAGGATCACCAGAGCACCGGTGTGTTCAATTTAACCAGGTGCAATTCTAGGTTTGCATCCCATAAAATTTAGCATAGTCATGCGTCCATATTAAACAAATGCACCAATGTTGTTAAAAGAACGACACCGCGAAAAATAATGAACGAATTTGCATAGCAAGGTGTCTCGTTAAACACTTTGTTGTCGGTGCTCTATATAGAACAATGCACCACTAAACAAAATCCCGGTGCATTCATATTAACACATCACACCACTTAATTTGCAATAAAACAATTTAATCTAGTTGTGCCTTAGGTCCAACAAATGCATCAGTGTTGTAAAGAGCACGACACTGAGTTGAATATGTCACAATCTAATAGCGTGATGCGTCTTATGGGACACACTGCTAATATACATG
>ML845981.1:4885-30387 GCA_009831015.1 Picea engelmannii | reverse complement strand
ACGAATTGCAGGGACAGAGAATACAGAAAACGATTTTGACAGAGCCGCAGAATAGAATGCATAAACACCACGCTCTGATCTCATTATTGAATTGATATTTAAAGGAAATTACATGCAGGAATTGCTTCGTAAATAACGAAGCAGCTAACAGTCTAACACGGTGATGAAAACAAGAAACCAAACGCTTGCAGTTAACTAAACAATCAAAGAAGAGATTTGCTCAATCAAAGGAGCAAATCGCGGAGCAACTTATTCGTCTAACACATGTAACATCCCTGACCACCCATGTTGGGCCATGCTACTTCAGAAAAGGCTTTCATTCTCTGCTGCTCAACATACTGTAACATACCCAACATCCAACTGAGCTATGCCACACAATTTTTTTTCGAACTGCATGAAATTAAAACATATACACACAAAACTCTTGCGAAACTTTATATATAAAACGTAAACAGACAAATACATTTTGTAAATGCACCGATTCATACTCAAATAACAATAAATATATACATGCAACATATACATACAATACCCATAATTATAAAGACAGTTATAAACCACACATATGATAAACCCATAAAAATAAACACGTAAATAATAATGCAACATGTAATTTATCACACAATTGACACTTATCTTGGTAAGAATATCACCAAATGCATGCAGACCTTCCACGAACCTCCCAAACTTAGACCACACTGCTCATCACTCTCAGCAGTGGGTCACCCCCGAGATGGGACTAAACTCCACCTGGGTAAAGGGATTCCTAACAAGGGTAATGGATCATAGACAACATGAAAGAATCTGTCACATGTGCCAACTTAAACTAACATCCTACAGTCCCTCATTTCCCGCATGCCTGTCCCACCCCAAGAACTATTCCCCTTCTCTGCTCAATAGTCCATCGGCTGCCCCAGTTCCTTTATGGTCTTCAACAAAAGTCTGTACAGGAAGTCTCAGAGACTTGTAGCTATAGTTTAGCACATTTAGAAATCAATTCATAGCAATTCCCTTGCCTTGAGAGATTTCTCATGGGCCTGACAACCCACCTCTTCAGTATCCCACGAGCCTGACAACCCACCTCTTCAGTATCCCACGGGCATGACAACCTGCCTCTTTAGTATCCCACGGGCCTGACAACCCGCTTCTTTAGTCCATCTCCCAAGCTAACTGTAACACAACCACGACGGGGCATAAAAAATTTCGCTTTTCTTAAAGGACAAATTCTCCATCCATGGCTTATAGTTTGGATGGTCGGGGAACCAGTCCGACCTCCCAGTGAAGGATCTTCGATTCTGGAGCCAAACGACTCTCTGAGACCTTGATGGTCTCATTCTATAATTATACGCAGACCCTTTCGACTTCTTGGTGCAGGTTTAAAGGTACCCGCGAGCCTCCTCTTCGCACTTGCGAAATCTCAGAGTTTGGGCGCTAGCTCCTTTTCTAATAAGCCCCTTCCTTGATATGAACTTGGGTGATGGCCTTACATAACCATGCAAGTGCGGGCGCGACCAAGGGTGGTTTGAAACCAAACTAATTTTCGCCCCGCAATTCACCCTGAGCCTCCACGTGTCCTTTCTTCAAAACCGTGGTTTGGATTGCGGCCCACCCTTAACTTTTTAAAGTTCGTGCATCTCCAATCCCCTCAATGCTATGGGATAATCGATCTCATGATATTGATGGTGCCTCTCAACTAAAGGCTTATATCTATCCCTTTCAAAGCTACAGATCATATTTGATCTCTTTCAATTCAACGTCTCTTATTCGTTTCGAAATTTCGGACTTCAGAATTCTCAAGTCTCAAACTTTCCTTTCTTCCATAAGTTAATCTTTCGGAGTGGAAGATCTGCCGACACCTATCACTATAGATGTGCGGCTATGATTTCCTCTGCGAGTCTAGCCTTCGGGAGTTTCAGTTCTGAAATTTTCATTTCTTCCGAAGAGATTTCTCCGAAATGGCAGATCGTCTGCCATGCGTCCTCCTCAATCGATGGTTTTGCTCCTGCTTCGGGACTTTGGCCTCCTCAACTAGATCAATGATCCTTCAACTCGCTCCTCGATCAAGAATCAAGATCTTTTCTAGGTCTTCAAAACTTTTCATCCTCTCTTTTCTTCCGGAGTTCTAGATCTGGCGCAACGTGTCCACCTTCACAATGATGACTCTTGTCGCTTTGGATTTCCGGACTTCGAAAATCTCAAATTTCAACTCTCATTTTTCCCTAATGGATTTTATCCAGAATTGATAATCCACTGATGTGTGTCCCTCTCAGATCAACGACTGCGATCCCTTCACGTCTTCGAACTTCAGATTTCTCAGTCCTCAACTTTCACTCCCCCTCGAGGTATGTCGCTTACTGTCGCTTGTCCTCTCGAATTAGACGGTTGAGGCTTACTTCTGGCCTTTACCCGAAATCCATAGATTTATGCCACATCTCTTCTAGATCAGATGGTCCAGATTCACTTCAGACAATTTGACGCTTGAGATTTACTTCGGACGATCTGACGACTGATATCTACTTTAGAGGATCGGACGGTTGAGATTTACTTCAGCTCTTCGGACTTTGAGAGTCTCAAATCTCAACTGAAAACTCTCGACAGATTTCTCCGGAGTCCATGATCCATCGCCACACGTCCCTATGGATCCGACGGTCTAGATTCACTTTGGGTCTTCAGGGTTCGACAGTCTCAATTCTCAATTGAAACTCCAATGTAATTTACCCAAAGCTTGTGATCTATCACCATGTGTCTCTCTGGATCTAACGGTCTAGAGACCTTCGACTCTTCAGCTCTTCGGCCTTTGACTCTTCAACACTTCAGCTCTTCGGCCCTTTGACTCTTCAACACTTCAGCTCTTCGACTCTTCAGCACTTCAGCTCTTCGAATTTCGGGGCTTTGAGAGTTTGTCTCACTCCTCACTTGGAAACCTCCGAAGTAGTTTTCCCCGAAGTCTCCTATCTATCGACACTTATCTCCTGTCGACCGACGAACGAGATCTACTTTGGCTCTTTGGCTTTCTGGAGTTTCAAGCTTCTATGCACTCGTTTCCTTCCGAAGTGCATTTACTTGAAATATACGGTCTCCTGACACGTATCCCCCTGGCGATCAACGCCTAGGATTTACTTGGACTGTTTTTCCTCCTCATTGTCCACAAACCTCCAAAGTTGTGGATCTTACACCACGTATCAACCCTGAAGATGGACAGTTCTGATTGACTTCGAAACTTCGGGAATTTGCAAGTCCACTCTCCTATGCACTTTCAAAGGGTTAGGCCTCATGCACTTTCCTTGGGATCCAACGACTGTTGGTCCTCATGCTCAGATCTGATGGCCCAGATCTGATCTCCTCCTACGCGCTCTTCTAATTGTCTAGACGTGGATCCCAACGGTCCAGATCTTTCATAGTGCTAGATCCAACGGTCAATGTTGCTCCTCCTCTTAATATTTCTCTTTCTTCCCTGACTTGGAACATTTCATATGTTTCAAAGGTCTCGACTTTCGATTTACTTCCTATGAGCCCTGATGTATGGGTCTTGACTTCCGCTTTCCCTCCCGATCTTACGAACTTGAAATAAGTTCACCTCTTGGACCTCATCTGCGCTTCTGAAAAGCGCTAGTCTCTTCTTAGCTTGGTCATTAGGGAATTTCAAACTCCCACGTACTCCTTGCGTTAATATTCTCGCCTCAGATCGACGGTCCATGACCTTCCTTGATCGAACAGTCCAGATCACATTGCAACTTCGGGTTTCATAAGTTTAATCGCACAAACTTGCAATTCTCCTGTCATGCGAACTCTGCACTCACAAATCCGGCAGTCAAGGTGGGTCTCGATAGATCTTTAGATCTAAGGTCTAGATCACATCACAACTTCGGGTTTCGGAGGATCCATCCCCTTCACGATGATTACCAACATTCATCGATCTTGCGAAGACTGAAGGAGTTGAGGCGTTAACACCTGCACTCCTCCTTCAAATCTAGCGGTCGTGACAGACCTCAGATCCTCCCAAACGAATCTCGTCCATTCATCTTCCAAATGAAAGGATATTCCCTTTTGATACTTGAGTCTCACTGTCCTTCCTGATCTTCGTTAGTTGTGGAGGATTTAAGAGCGTTGCACTCTTTCTCCTAGGCTTAACACTTAGAAGGGTATTCTGTACTACTCTTGCGCTCCTTCATCAGGTCTAGAACTTAAGTGGTTCTCGGTCTCTGCTTGCCTCGTAGAGAACCTGTGCATATCTGCACTACCTCTCCTAAGCTTAAAAGACTCTGTCCTCCAAGAGACTCAGAACGACTAGGAGGGTCGACCTGCATACATGAAACTATGCCCACGGTCGACGAACTCATAGTTCGTGGCTTTGGCTTAAGACACCACAAGACACAAGCATTTACGAGTATAAAAACACATCTAAATCATGCAATTTCTTACTTGCCTAATTACACAATCAAGCAAACACAAAAAGGGTACAGTATAAATCATTAAGCAAACATATCCATCCCTGCAACATTCATAGGATATCCAAATTTAATTCATAGTACCACTTAAATACACAAGATATGCGATTACTTATCTATTACAGGTGGTAGCCAACTAACTGATTTTGGGTGTTCGTCCTTCCACCCGACCATAGGCTCAGAGGCATTCATTCTTAGCACTCTGGCCACCCCCGTGGCAAGCCATGATATCACCATGGAACTCTCGTGGTTCTTAAGGATTCTTTCTCTGTTTAAGCTTCTGCTCGGGTTTTGTTCTGTGCAAAGTTCAGAGATTTCTCTCTCTGTTATGGCCCTGGGAGAGGTTTATCATATGCTTACTTAGCATCAAGATCGTGGCCTTCTGTTCATCCTTCGCTTGAGAACTCCACGCATGGTTCTCGACCCATCCCGTTCCTTCTATCAGAAGGGAACTCGGGTCAACTTGGTCTGTCATACCCAGTGGTACTTCGGGCTGACATTCTACAGTCAGACCATGCTTTCATTCATGGGAGTGGTTGATATTTAAACCACTAGTCCTTTCTTCATTAACCGGTTTCTCTCCTTGGGATTCAAAGGAGATTTCTTATCCCCATCAAGGGAAATTTGGGGCTATTTGATATAATCAACCCTCTCTTATAGTTTTCACAATCTTTCCTCTAGTGATATCATTGTTAGTACTTTCAAGGCTTCACCCCCACAGTGAGTTATTGGCAACTCAAACAATAATACATTTACACTGTCCACATGCCTTAGCATGGTAATCCTATTTTATGATTAATTACAAGCTGGGGGAAACATGGGTGTTACAATTCCCTCCCCCTCAAAGGATCACCGCCATCAGTGTTCTTTCTCAAAAACACCTGCTTTCAATAATTCTTGGACAACAAACATAGTAATCATAGTCTCATGTGATAGCATTGTATAAATTTTTTTAGGAATTTTTATTAATCTTAGCACAATAATTATCTGCGCAGTTTGTGTATTTGTATCCAGATGGTTGTTTTGTTATCTAGGCTCTTTGTTTTTCCATGACATACCCATTGGGTGCATTATCCCCATCAATAGTTCACGAGAACTATCAAGGATTTATCTTCCTTGCGGTCACTCACCCTCTAGGCCCAGGCTTAGGCATCCCCTTCTCTGCTATACAGTCACTCGGGTGATCCATCTTGCCTTGCCAAGGTTTTCTTACACATGAATAACTACCCATCGTGTGCATGATCCCAATCAACAGTTTACAAGAAATATTAATGTCTTCTCTTCCTTGCGATCACTCACCCTCCAGGCCCAGGCTCAGGCATCCCCTTCTCTGCTATAAAGTCCCTCGGGTGATCCATCTTGCCTTGCCAATGTTTTCTCACACAGGAAGAATTACGGAGACTCTATGGAGTCTTACAGTCGAGGCGTCCCTAATACTTGCTCTACCGAGGCATCCCTTCGGCTTATGTTACCTCAACACAACATATTCTAGGCGATCATGGCTTACCACAGGGTTCTCATGGCTCAACAGTAGCCATTTTTCATGCTTTTACAGCTTGACAGCCTTCCGACTCAGCTAAAGTTAGGGACGAAGGTTACTCTCCTTCTCCTGGAACCGTAATAGATAGGGATGAAGGTTACTCTCCTTATCCCGACACTATAATAGATAGGGGCAAAGGTTACTGTCCTTCTCCCGATACCGTAATAGATAGGGACAAAGGTTACTCTCCTTCTCCCGATATCGTAATAGATAGGGACGAAGGTTACTCTCCTTCTCCCGGTACCGTAATAGATAGGATCGAAGGTTACTCTCCTTCTCCCGATACCGTAATAGATAGGGATGAAGATTACTCTCCTTCTCCCGGTACCATAATAGATAGGGATGAAGGTTACTCTCCTTCTCCCAGTACCGTAATAGATAGGGACGAAGGTTACTCTCCTTCTCCTGGCAATTCATTCTTTACACAACCAAACAAACTGTTAGTCTCTATTTCATGCGATCGGATTATACTCTTTCGCACAGTTCTCCCTTGAACTCGAGAGCTCAGTTTCTCGTCTCTTCACTCTTTGCAGATCTTTCCCTTGCACTTGTATCATAGGAATACAAAAATTCATGAGACATCATAAATTTTTAAATTCAAAATTTTTCTTATAAACCCGTCATCTGTAGATTTCCAAATTCTACATTCTGTTCTCATATTTGTTTTGCACAGGAACCAGATTCATAATTATGGGGCTTTCCTTCCCATAGTGATTTGGCTTAGCAGGCAATTGGCCTTCCTTATGGGCTTACAACGCTGCCATATCCAAGACCCCTTTGCTTCCTGCACTTTCAACTTCAATCAGTCAAACAAATTGTTAGTTTCCATGCATCCATATATATATATTCAAAACCATGCATACTAACAGTTCATGACATCTATATAAACATGAAAATGGAGTCCCATTCCTTGCCTATGCCTCATTTCAACATACCAAACCTTTCAAAACAAAATTCAACATTTCAAAGGATTTAACAAATGTGCCAATATTCATGGCCATGTTCATACCCAATGCACTCTTGCATTGATTTCAAGTTTGTCACACTTTATGATAGGTTCTTGGCCATGGTGTGTTGGAATTTAACCAACCTCTTCACCACATGGCTTATTCATTTTCTTTCATTCTTACAACAGGACCATACTGCCTACTATTAGGCCGATCACGAACCCAAATCAATACACATGAACTCAAAAGTTTCACATGAATGCCTTTAAGCATTCCTTGATTGGTCAATGCATTCACGACATATCAGTTCATGAATTCTTCCAGGGGTTACCAACAATGTTTACTACCAGAGGTTCATACCTCCATCATTCAGGTTCTCCTTCCTGAATCATACCTTACTTGGGTATCCAAGGCATACAACTGCCTTTCAAAAGTTCATGCATAACACTCAGACAACAAAATATTTCAGAAGGGGTTCTTACGAAATCTCTTCATACCTTGTGCCACATAGGCACATATATCTTTATACCGGTTCTTGACTACTAACACCCTCTTTCTGATTTTTACCTCATCAATAGTGCTTTATGGGGACTTTTACAGCCGTGTCAACAATCTTTCAACTGCATCCTTCTCCTAGTTATCCTCTACTTGAGGTTTCCCATCATTGGCAACTGTCTTCCTCAATAGATCCAATTCCTTTCTATACATAGCATGCATCATCATAGTCACAATTACATTAGTTGTAATATTAAACTAAATGCATGTATCATAACATTCAAATTCATAAAACATCTTCAAAATGTCCTAGCATATCTTTATGCACTTCATCGCATTATCCTCAAATGTTTCCACAAGTGAAACACAAACAGATTTTGATTGTATCTTCAACAATACAATCCTTATCACTATGGTGTCAAAACCTCTTTACTTTCATTAGCGTACCAACTTTCTCATTCTAGAGGAAACATAACACATAGCAAGAAAGGAGTTAGGGGATCTCCCCTTCTTCCAATTCTTTCTACACCGCCCGAGGCTTTTCAGCCCAGCTGAGTTATCTCTAAAGGCCTCACTGCCTTTTCTTAACATGACTTCAACCAATCCTATTCAATCAAATATACTCATTTATTCGTTCATTAGCCTTATATTCATTACATGATGTTTTCAAAATGTAATCCATGATTCTTATATATATATAAGCTTGTAGCTCACTGCTTAATTCTCAATAGTCATTAAGGTTGTGACTTTGTTTTCCCGACAGAGTCTTCACACAGTTCCTCTACATGGAACTTCTTCAACATGCAACTTCCTTATTGCGTATCCATCACTATTTGTGATGGCCTCAACCTTGAGTTAGCTTCAACAATTTACCACATATCCCATAAGGAATATAAACATGCATCTTTGTCATGTGCCCAAATTATGTATCCATATATATTATGGTTTTGTTAACTTACATCATACGTGTGCATCACTTGCATGTTTAATATCATTCATATCTAACTGGTATTACTACTAGGCTTCATATTAGGAAGCTCCATAATGCATTAAATCCATGTACTCAAGCATAATTAAACACATATAAGTATTCATCATGCTAGCTTATTGCTTGCACTTTGTCCATGTCATTCACACACATGGACATATCCAACTTCTATATCCTTTTCCCAAGGATCTTCCAATCATTCTTATGATCATGTATACACATTCGTGTATAAGTAGGTGCATCTATTGCACCTTTTTACCTCATGTATTCACTTGATAGTTTAATTTCATCATTAGTGTCCTTTAGTTTGAGATTTCAGTCACCTACAAGACTAATCTCATAGTCATATCTCGTATTGATGTTGCCTTTTCTCAAGGCAATAACCAACGAGGGTCACTTTCCTCTTTATGCGACAACGTCTACCAAGAAAACCTTCTTGCCTCATCGTCCATAGGGTTTTACCCATCTCACTTTTCTCTAGTCATGAGGAGTTATATACTCCAATTTTAATATGGAGCAGTAACTATAACTGCCAGGGATCCTACCCGATCCTATCAGATTCCCTTAAGCCCACAAAGGTATTAACCATTATATAATATACCATCATCAGTGCCTGAAGTTCCAACTACCCATGCTTAGAAGTAGTGTTATGAACACCAGGTCATCTATCCTTCGGGCTTCAACTGCTCTTGACATAACCCTGCCACCTTCATTCAAGTCTTATTATAAATGTTAATTAGCATATCCCTACTCCGGTAAGAGTAGTTATCACTTTGACAAAGGGCTAAAGAAAATTCTTCTGCTGAAATTCAACAAGAATTCCCAAAATCACAGGTTCAATCTGCAGTCCTTCTCCTCAATGAGTAAATGCAGATAACAATACCTCCTTACGTGTCTCGTACATGAGCCCAAGCAGGCCAAGTGTTGTAACCATGCTCTGATACCAATTTGTAACACACCCACGATGGGGCATAAAAATTTTCACTTTTCTTAAAGGACAGATTCTCCATCCATGGTTTCTAGTTTGGATGGTCGGGGAACTAGTCCAACCTCCCGGTCAAGGATCTCTGATTCTGGAGCCAAAGGACTCTCTGAGACCTTGATGGTCTCGTTATGTAATTAGACACAGACCCTTTCGACTTCCTGGTGCAGGTCTAAAGGTACCCATGACCCTCCTCTTCGCGCCTGCGAAATCTCAGAGTCTGGGCGCTAGCTCCTTTTTTAATAAGCCCCTTCCTTGATATGACCTTGGGCGATGGCCTTACGTAACCACACGATTGTGGGCATGGCCAAGGGTGGTTTGAAACCAAATTGTTTTTCACCCCACAATTCACCTTGAGCCTCCACGCGTCCTTTCTTCAAAACCGTGGTTTGGATTGCAGCCCACCCTCAACCTTTTAAAGTTCACGCATCTCCGATCCCCGCAATGCTACGGGACCGTCGATCTCACAATATTGACGATGCCTCTGAAATGACGTCTCATATCTATCCCTTTCAAAGCTGTGGATCATATCTGACCTCTTTCAAATCAATGACTGTGATTCGTTTTGGAATTCCAGACTTTGGAATTCTCAAGTCTCAAACTTTCCTTTCTTCCGTATGTCAATCTTCTGGAGTGGAAGATCTGCTGACACCTGTCACTACAGATGTGCAGCTACGATTTCCTTCGCGATTCTGGCCTTTGGGAGTTTCAGTTTTGAAATTCTCATTTCTTCCGGAGAGATTTCTCCGAAATGGCAGATCGTCTGCCATGCGTCCTCCTCAATCGACGGTTCTCCTCTCGCTTCGGGACTTTGGCCTCCTCAACCATATCAAAGGTCCTTCAACTCCCTTATCGATCAATGATCGAGATATTTTCTGAGTCTTTGGACCTTTTCCTCCTCTCTTTTCTTCTGGAGTTCTAGATCTGGCGCCGTGTGTCCACCTTCACATCGACGACTCTCGTTGCTTCGGATTTTCGGACTTCAGAAATATCAAATCTCAACTCTTGTTTTTCCCTAATGGCTTTTATCCAGAATTGATAATCCACTGACGCATGTCCCTCTCAGATCAATGGCCGTGATCCCTTCGCGTCTTCGGAGTTTGGATTTCTCAGTCCTCAACTTTCACTCCCCCTCGATGTATGCGGCTTACTGTCGCGTGTCCTCTCGAATTAGCCGGTTGAGGCTTACTTCAGTCCTTTACTCGAAATCCATAGATTTATGCCACGTCTCTTCTGGATCAAATGGTCCAGATTCAGTTAGGACGATCCGACGCTTGAGATTTACTTCGGATGATCTGACGACTGTGATCTACTTCGGATGATCGAACGGTTGAGATTTACTTCGACTCTCTGTCTCTCCGGACTTCGGGAGTCTCAAATCTCAACTAAAAACTCTCAAACATAATTCTTCGAAGTCCGCAATCCATCGCCACGCGTCACTCTAGATCTGGCGATCCAGATTCACTTTGGGTCTTCAGGGTTCAGGAGTATCAATTATCAACTGAAACTCCAATGTAATTTACCCGAACCTTGTGGTCTATCGCCACGTGTCTCTCTGGATCTAACGGTCCAGAGATCTTCGGCTCTTCGGCTCTTCGGCACTTCGACGCTTCAACTCTCCGGCTTTCAGGGCTTTGGGAGTTTGTCTCACTCCTCACTTGGAAACCTTCGAAGTAGTTTTCCCCAAAGTCTCCGATCTATCGACACGTATCTCTTGTTGGTGGACGAACATGATCTACTTTGGCTTTTCGGCTTTCGGGAGTTTCAAGCTTCTACGCACTCGTTTCCTTCCGAAGTGCATTTACCCGAAATATACGATCACCTAACATGTATCCCCCTGGCAATCAACGAACAAGATTTGATTCGACTGTTTATCCTCCTCCTTGTCCACAAACCTCCAAAGTTGTGGATCTTACACAACGTATCAACCCCGACGATGGACGGTTCCTATTGACTTCAGAACTTCGGGACTTCACAAGTCCACTCTCCTGTGCACTTTCAAAGGGTTAGGCCTCATGCAATTTCCTTGGGATCCAATGACTATTGGTCCTTGTGCTCATATCTAATGACCCAGATCTGATCTCCTCCTGTGCGCTCTTCTAATTGTCTGGATGTGGATCCCAACGGTCCAGATTTTTCACAGTGCTCGATCCAACGGTCACTGTTGCTCCTCCTCCTGAGATTTCACTTTCTTCCCTGACTTGGAAGATTTCACATGTTTTGAAGGTCTCGACCTTCGATTTACTTCCTGTGAGCTCTGATGTATCGGTCTCGAATTCCTCTTTCCCTCATGAGCTTACGAACTTGAAACAAGTTTGCCTCTTGGACCTCATCTGCGCTTATGAAAAGCGCTAGTCTCTTCTGAGCTTGGTCCTTAGGGAATTTTGAACTCCCACGTACTCCTTGCGTTAATCTGCTTGCGTTAGATTGATGGTCCATGACCTTCCTTGATCCAACAGTCCAAATCACATCGCAACTTCGAGTTTCAAAAGTTTAATCACACCAATGCGCGATTCTCTCGTCGCATGAACTCCGCACTCACAAATCCGACAGTAAAGGTGGGTCCCGATAGATCCTTGGATCTACGGTCTAGATTGCATCAAAACTTCGGGTTTCAGAGGATCCATCCCCTTCACGATGATTACCAACATTCGTCGATATTACGAAGACTGAAGGAGTTGAGGCGTTAATGCCTGTGCTCCTCCTTCAAATCTAATGGTCGTGACATACGTCATATCCTCCCGAATAGATCTCATCCGTTCATCTTTCAAATGAAAGGATTTCCCCTTTCAATACTTGAGTATCGCTATCCTTCCTGAGCTTCATCAGTTATGGAGGATTTAAGAGCGTTGCGCTCTTTCTCCCAGGATTAACACTTAGAAGGGTCTTATGCACTACTCTTGCGCTCCTTCATCAAGTCTAGAACTTAAGTGGTTCTCGGTCTTTGCTTGCCTCGTAGAGAGCCTGTGCATATCTGCACTACCTCTCATAAGATTAACAAACTCCATCCTCCAAGAGACTCAGAACGACTAGGAGGGTCGACCTGCATACATGAAACTATGCCCACGTTCGACGAAATCATAGTTCGTGGCTCTGGCTTAAGCCACCACAAGACACAAGCATTTACGAGTATAAAAACACGTCCAAATCATGCATTTTCCTACTTGCCTAATTACACAATCAAGTTGACACAAAAAGGGTACATTATAAATCATTAATCAAACATATCCATCCCTGCAACATTCATAGGATATCCAACTTTAATTTAGAGTACCACTTAAATACACAAGATATGTGATTACTTATCTATTACAGGTGGTAGCCAAGTAACTGACTGTGGGTGTTCTTCCTTCCACCCGACCATAGGCTCAGAGGCATTTATTCTTAGCACTTTGGCCACCCCCGTGCTAAGCCATGATATCACCAGGGAACTCTTGCGGTTCTCAAGGATTCTTTCTCTTTTTCAGCTTCTGCTCGTGTTCTGTTTTCTACAACATTAAGAGATTTCTCTCTCTGTTATGGCCCTGGGTGAGGTTTATCAGTTACTCACTAAGCATCAAGCTTGCGGTCTTATGTTCATTCTTCGCTTGAGAGCTCCACACATTATCCTTACCAATTTTTATTATCTCTTTTCCCCAGGATGGTTCTCGACCCATCCTGCTCCTTCTGTCAGAAGGGAACTCGAGTCAGCTTGGTCTGTCATACCCAGTGGTACTTCATGCTGACATTCTGCAGTCATACCATGCTTTCATTCATGGGAGTGGTTGATAATTCAACCAATGGTCCTTTCTTCATTAATTGGTTTCTCTCCTTGGGATCCGAAGGAGATTTATTATCCCCATCAAGGGAAATTTGGGGTTATTTGATATAATCAACCCTCTCTTATAGTTTTCACAATCTTTCCTCTAGTGATATCATGGATAGTACTTTCAAGGCTTCACCCCCACAGTCAATTATTAGCAACTCAAACAATAATACATTTACATTGTACACATGCCTTAGCATGGTAATCCTATTTTATGATTAATTACAAGCTGGGGGAAACAAGGGTGTTACACTAACCAAGTACAAAAACATGTATGGGTATGGATATGGTACTGGTTCATGTATGAATACAGGTACATGAAGGTATGAAGGACAACTGACCGCGTAAGTGAATGATCATGGCATGATTGAATGAATGAATGAATGATGAATGATGGGGAAATGAACTAAGTCCAAACTTTGGCCTACTTGTCCCCATCCTTAGAACTTAGAATAAAATAATTATCCACACTTTATACTTTAAGAAATATTAATATAATATTCCTTTTTGTCTTAATCCCCCTAGCCTAGCCCCTTTTCCTTAACCTTTAGCCCCCCATTTCCCTAACTAGTAGAGTTTAGTCCCCCATACTCTTTTATCATGGTCGGTCTGTGCGCAACAATGTATTTTATATTAGTGATGAGACATATACAAAAATAGGCTCATTGACCTTTAACATCTAGGCACTCTGGCCTAATACAAAACATAAGCCTCCTAGCTTATAATAAATGGCTCACCAGCCTATAAAACACAACATGTACACAAAGGCTCCCTGGTCTCAAAATCACACGCACTTAAGTTTCTACGCACGATATCCTGGAATGTGCACACTTCATTATTTTACTGCGCAGTACATGCGCGCACTATACCATAGAATGTGCATACAAAAATGATATCAAACAACTCACCAACTTATGTACATTTGTATTTACATTTACAATTGGGTTCGGCCTAGGGATATTACAATCCCCACCCCTTATTTATGCACTGTCCTTAGTGCATTATGTACATATATACAACAAAATTTTCAAAAATCCTCAAAAAGATGCAAGTATTATGCCCGCATTGTATTCTCTGCTCCCAAGTAGCATCCTCAGGACCGTATCAGGTCCATTGGACCTTTACAAGCCCTATGGCTCGATTCCAGAGTTGTTTGATTTTCTGGTCCATAATGCGTACCGGATGCACTTGGAAAGTGCCTTCTTGCTCCACCTGAATCACATTCCAATCAATAACATGATTAACATCAGGTATATATTTCTTGAGTAATGATATATGGAATACATTATGAACAAACATAGATGCAAACAATGCAATCATATAAGCTAATGAACCAATCCTCTCTAGGATTTCAAATGGCCCACAATAGCGAGATGCCAACTTTGAACAATTTCCCAACTTCAGGGAACTTCTGTTGGATTTCACTTTCAAGAATACATGGTCTCCCACTTGAAATTCCCTATGAGTTATGCCCTTATCAACATAGATTTTCTGCCTGTCTTGGGCAACCTTTAATTTTGTTTTATTTTCAACATTTTCTCCTCCATTTCCCTGAGTAAATCTACCCCAACTACTTCTCTATCTGCTAGGTTGTCCCAACTTACTGGTGTGTTGCATTTTCTGCCATAAAGTGCCTCAAATGGGCTCATATTTAGAGATGTTTGGTACCCATTGTTATAAGGAAACTCTACTAAGTGTAGGTAGTCTTCCCATTTTGATGGTGTTAGCACCAGAAGTCACCTCTGGATTGTGGCAGAGGTAAGCCCAGTACCCATCAGTTTGTATGTCACAATGAATAATTTTAAAGAGGTCGAATGGGCACAAACTTAGGATAATATCGTTTTAACTCAGAAAACTGGACCAACATGCACCAACAAATGAGGTCTTGCTTCAACTTCAGTCAGTAAGTTGTAGTAAAGGGTGAGTAGGGGGAAGAACTTGAGAGGAAAATGTAAAGGTCTGCTATGGACATCAGGTCTTCCAGCAACCTAAGGAGGGAAAAACTCAGAAAACAAGATCCTCTTGGATTCGAAGCTTCAGGAAACATAAAACGTCATAACAATATTGCAATCAAACATACATTACAATACATTCACAACAACTCGACTAGATCACCCATGCTCGAGCCTTCAATATCAGAAGCAAAAGAGACGGAGCAAGAAAGCTGACTGTAATTAAACAAGAAGTCTCAAATGGAAACACATAACCAGAGAACCAGAGGCTTCATTGAAACTTTACAATACAGGAGCTTAGCTCAACCATCGACCATAACAAAATATCAAAACTAAGTATTTATACTCAGAACAATTCGCCACCATGAGAGATGGGACCTGGATATTGCATTCAAAACTTTGCATCTACATCTTCTTCTGTCAGACACGATCTCAGATCAATATGGGCTTTGCAGGAGAATCCGTCGACAGGGGAACTTTTGGCTAACAGTCTGCCTATACGATCGTCTTTCCATGCTTTCCATTTATGGGGTGAGACGAGGTTTCAACCACCTCCCCCATTTCCATTAACTACATGCATCGATATCGGGATGAAGCCTGACACCCATGAATAATCCAGGAGACATTCATGACTCCTCGAAGTCAAGCCCAACGCTTCAAAACCATGCAGATCTTCTGATGAGATCAAAATGAGCTCTTTCGGCCCTTGGCGCAACTCTTATCCATCGCTCCACGCAACCTCGGGCCACGACCTTATGCATCCCCACATGAAAATTTGGGATTTCACCTATCGGGAGTCTTCACTCTCCTTGATTTCAAATATCTCGATGTTCGATCTCGCAAAATGACTCATCTAGATTGACGATCAAATTTTCTTTGATCTTGATGGCCAGGATCATTTCCTTGAACAATCTTAGCCGTCCGTTTCTCGATAGGCGCTTTCCCTTTCTTTATGACCCTGCTTCCATATGACCACGGGTTGTGATCGTGGGCCGAACTCTAAGGCGCGTTGCAATTTCGTGTTTCGCGAACTCACGTTGTGCTCCATGTTCAAACCTCCGAGTCGCAAAATTGCGATCTCTTGGATCAGGTGCCACGCATCCCCTTTGATTGGATGGCCCAGATGAATATCAACATTTCGGGATCAAGGACCTTCGAGATCTCATCTATCGGCATTTCAAGACCTCGACTATCGGCATTTCGGGACCTCGACTATCGAAATTTTGGGACCTCGCTATTGACATTTCGGGACCTCGGCTATCGACATTTCGGGACCTTGGGTATCGACATTTCTCACTTGAGATTTTTCGAAACGAATTTCTCTAGGCTAATCCTATGCCACGTGTCCTCCTGTAATGGACGACCCAGATCGCTTCGTGACTTCGTATTTCGCGAGTCCTCATGACACTGCCCTTTGACTTTTCCGCTCCACGAGTCAGCGAAATGCTAATATGTTCCCACCTGTTTCCCACCTTCATACACCCCGACTTTGGATAAAATGCATATGGTGGGTTTTTAAACCCCTTTTCTTGCATTTTCTCCGCCCAAGAGACAAATCCTTAGGGAAAACACACCCTTACAATTATGTGTGATAGCATTAGGCTCCATGGGGGATAGAGTCCTCCTTGCGAGGCTCTAAGATCTCCTTTTTTAGCTTCAGTCACCTTATTTTGGGCTATAGAGTCATGCTAAAAAAACATCCTGTTGAGGATTAAAGGCCAATAAGCAAACTGTCCTAAAAACGAAAGAAAAATACATGGGCTACAGGAGGAGCTTATTTATGTACATTCCTAGACTAATTGATTTTTACAAAGTGCTAGGTGAAAGCAAACTTCCACCATAGCCATTCAATTAACTTCCTAACTGGAAGCTCTTTTACTCTGTCAGTGATTGATAGGAGATGATGCAACCATGACAGCATGATGATTACATCCTTCAACTTTCCTCCAGATGGAAATGGTGGGATAAGACTTGGAGGCTTCAAATCATGGAGGAAAAGAAACTCCATGTATTCCCCTACAGGCTCATAGAATGAGTGAGAAAATTTACTGGGTTGGTGGTAGAAAACATGCTTTGTCCCACAACTGTTCACACATGGCTGAATGTCTCTGGCAACCGCAGGTGAGTGAACGAATGATACAGGATGACTGATCCCAGGTGATGGTTGCTCACTCACAAGATCATGGCAGGATATAAATTGTTCATTTGGCTCTTCCTCTTCTTTTTCACGGCTCTCCAAGGTTTAGAGTCATAATCATCATAAACATAACCCATGGGAAAGCTCCGCTCTTGGTCTTCTGCACGCCCAGGATGACTGATTTCCACACAATGTTTTCCTTCAATGTATAAAGGAAAAGGTTATGTTGCATGCTCTTTGAAATTCTTCATATCCATCTTAGAATCTGATTCAAAGCTGTCATACACGGGTTGGCTGGTACCAGGTGATATCTTCTCATTTGGCTCCTCCTTTATTAGAGCAACAAACAAACTCTTCCTTCGACTCTAAAAAACTAGGAAAAAACATAGAGGAATCTTCCCTAGCTTTTGCTGCTAGCTTTTCATCTATCTCAGCTTCATAGTCAGGAGAAAAATCTTCTGCAGAATACACTTGCTATTCAACATTGGGATATTCATAAGAGACATGTTGATATCCATGAACTCTTAAAACAATAGAGACGTCTAATATGATGCCAGACGTTTCTATAATATTTCTATCATAATGAATATCATTCAACACCTCATGCTCTTCATGGAAAACACTTTCTTCCACAATAACAACATCATAAATATGGTATTTGTGATAAGCAGAATCTTTATAAAGCAAAGAAAACTCATCACAACAATTTTCATAAAGATACTCAGCTGAAAAATAATCTTTACAAAACAAAATGAAAGCTGCATGAAATCCTGTCAAAGAGCTGATGCTTGCAATAGGAAGAGATCGATACCAATCATGAGCAATCCCCTGTAATGAGTACTTGAAAAACTTAATTTGAACATCTTCATGCACGATATGAAGTCAATGAATAAAAACATGAAAGTTCAACAAATGTTCAGCTGGTACTTCCCACTCTTCTACTTGAAATTTAGGAAGGCTAATTTCCCATTCATTTCTACTAGGTAGTGGGTTAGGGAAACCAACTATTTTTGAAAAATCACAGAAAGAAAACCTCTGAGCTAAGATCTTGTCCATTTCAAACCAGTGGAGTCGCCATCGGGTTCTTTAATCATGGAGCCGCCAGGTGAATGATGTGTAGCCTAAAAGTGTCTGGTCTTTGTTCACCATCAAAGACCAAATTTGGTCATAATTGTTCTCCTAGAGAGATTTTCAATCTAGGACAACAACAAAAAACCTTATGAGAAAGCTTTCCTTCTCTTAAATAATCCTCTCCGGGTCAGCTAAAACAGTGGATTCGTAACAGTGGAGTCGCTAGGTGCACAGTTGCAATCTTCAATGGTTCTGATATCTGATGCAACTTCAGAATCAAAAGCTTCTTTGTCATTCTATCCCAGGGAAATGTCTTCAATTCGTTCCCCGACAATGGCGCCATACATGTTTGCACCAGAAGTCACCTCTGGATTGCGATAGAGGTAAGCCCATTACCCATAAGTTTGTATGTCACAATGAATAATTTTAAAGAGGTCGAATGGGCGCAAACTCATGATAATATCATTTTAACTTAGAAAACTGGACCAACATGCACCAACAAATGAGGTCTTGATTCGACTTCAGTCAGTAAGTTGTAGTAAAGGGTGAGTAGGGGGAAGAAATTGAGAGGAAAATGTAAAGGTCTGATATGGACATCAGGTCTTCCAGTAGCCTAAGGAGGAAAAAACTCAAAAAACAAGATCCTCTTGGATCTGGAGCTTCTGGAAACTGAAAACGTCATAACAATATTGCAGTCAAACATACATTACAATGCAGTCACAACAAATCGACTAGATCACCCATGCCCGAGTCTTCAATATCATAAGAAAAAGAGATGGAGCAAGAAAGCTGACTGTCATTAAACAAGATGTCTCAAATGGAAACACGTAACCAGAGAACTAGAGGCTTCATTAAAACTTTACAATACATGAGCTTAGCTCAACCATTGACCATAACAAAATGTCAAAATTGAGTATTTATACTAAGAACAATTTGCCACCATGAGAGATGGGACCTGGCTATTGCATTCAAAACTTTGCGTCTACATCTTCTTCTGTCAGATGCGATCTCAGATCAGTATGGGCTTTGCAGGAGAATTCATTGACAGGGGAACTTTCGGTTGACAGTCTACCTACACTACCGTCTTTCCATGCTTTCCATTTATGGGGTGAGACGATGTTTCAACCACCTCCCCCATTTCCATTAACTACATGCATCGAGATCGGGATGGAGCATGACACCCATGAATGCTCCAGGAGACGTTCACGACTCCTCCAAGTCAAGCCCAACGCTTCGAAACCACAGAGATGTTCTGATGAGATAAAAATGAGCACTTTCAGCCCTTGGTGCAACTCCTATCCATCGCTCCACGCAAGCTCGGGCCATGACCTTATGCATCCCCCACATGAAAATTCAGGATTTCACCTGTCGAGAGTCTTCACTCCCCTTGATTTCAAATATCCCGATGTTCGATCCCGTGAAATGACCCATCTAGATCGACTGTCGGATTTTCTTTGATCTTGACAGCCATGATCATTTCCTTGAACAATCTTAGCCGCCCGCTACTCGATAGGCGCTTTCCCTTTCTTTATGACCCTACTTCCAGATGACCGTGGGCTGTGATCGTGGGCCCAACTCTCAGGCACGTTGCGATTTCGCGTTTCGTGAAGTCACATTGTGCTCCATGCTCAAAACTCCAAGTTGCGAAATCACGATCTCTTGGATCAGGTGCCATGCATCCCCTTTGATCGGACGACCCAGATGAATATTGAAATTTTAGGATCTTGGACCCTCTGGACCTCGGATATTGGCATTTCAGGACCTTGACTATTTGCATTTTGGGACCTCGGCTATCGACATTTCTCACTTGAGCTTTTCCGAAACGACTTTCTCCAGGCTGATCCTGTGCCACATGTCCTTCTGTAACGGATGGCCCAGATTGCTTCGTGACTTCGTGTTTCATGAGTCCTCATGACTCTACCCTTTGACTTTTCCACTCCGTGAGTCAGTGAAATGCTGATATGTTGCCACCTGTTCCCTGACTTCATAGACACCAACTTTGGATAAAATGCATATGGTGGGTTTTTAAACCCCTTTTCTCGCATTTTCTCCGCCCAAGGGACAAATCCTTAGGGAAAACACCCCCTTACAATTATATGTGATAACATATGGTTTATCCATCACATACATCCTCAACATATCCTCAATTACTTGATTCACCCTCTCTGTTTGTCCATCTGATTATGGATGATAAGTTGTACTAAAATTCAAATTTGTTCCAAATCCATTAAATAATCCTTTCCAAAAATTTGAGGCAAATTTTGGATCTCTGTCAGACACAATTGTCTTGGGTATACCATGTAATCGAGCAATTTCTCTCATATAAACATCAATAATGTTGGCTGCCTTGTGAGTGAGATTAACTGGAATAAAATGGGCAGCTTTAGTGAGCTTATCCACCACTACCATGATAGAATCATGTTGCTTGTTTGTTCTGGGAAGTTTGGTGATGAAATCCATTGTTACAACTTCCCATTTCCACTCAGGAATGGGTAATGGCTGTAGCAAACAAGTTGGGTGTCTATGCTAAGCTTTTACCTTTTGACATTCCAAACATTTGGCAATAAAATCAACAACTTCTTTCTTCATTCCTGGCCAATAGTATTGGCTCTTGACAACTGCAATAGTTTTATAATAACCTGGGTGCCCAGCATAAGGTACATTATGCATTTTTGTCAATATAAAAATTTTCAATTCATGAGAATTTGGTACATAAATTCTGCCCCTGTACTTAAGAATTTCATCATTATCTAGCTTATGTTCTTCAATTTTCTACTGCAAATTACCTCGATGTAATTTTTCCACTAATTCCTTGTATTGCAAATCTAATTTTGCAGCCTCCAAAATTTTGTCTTTCAAATATGATTGGTACATGCTAATGGCTGTAGCATGCAATTCATGCAGTCTTCTGCTGAGTGCATCAACCATTTTGTTCTCTTTCTCCCTGATATGTGTTGTGAGAGGGAAATCCCCTTATGGACTAGCACTTAGGGTTTTAATCATGCATACAGAAAAGACCTAAAGATTCCTACTTTTTACCATCATCTCAGACCTAATCCCCATTATTCTTAAGCAAATACACAGTTAATAAGATCAAGTGAACATACCTTATTTCCAACATTTTGATATCGATCCCTCTTCACGCTTTGTTTCTCTTTGACTGCAACTCTCCTCCCAAGGTTGACCTGCATTCACAAAAGACAAACAAAGAACTCCATATTTGATCTACAGATTAATGGGTTAGAGATTTAATCAACATGTACGCAATAAACAATGAAAACCTCATGTGGTGGGACGGGAAAAGTATTTCTTTATTATTAACTTCACTAAAACAACTTACAATGATGAAGCCAACCACTGCTCCATGAATTTGGTCTTGGTCTCCTCTTTTACTGTGCACCAACTGCTAACACACTTGCTTCTCTTCTTTGTTGAAATCACAAAATGGTTGCAGAATCTTGGGCAAAGGGGAATACGAATTTGGGTAGATTTTCTTTACTATGTTTTTCCTCCTTTCAAATGGGACCCCTACCCCTTCTTTTATAGGCTAGAAGGATCTAGGTATTTGGTCGAATGACCGGCCATGCATGGCCGAAAGGTTTAGTTAACTTACCCAAAGCTGTGTGTTCCGTCAACAAATTTCCTTTTTTCATGCTTCTGAAGGTCCACGCAGGCTGTAGTGGGTCAGCTAGCGTGGACACTGTAGATACACGTGGGCTGTAGGGGAGCAGGGTGCATGGGCCTTTAAAAATGGAGTTTTTAGAAGAGCTGTTCAGTAGTGGCTTGGCAAAGAAGGAACATGAGATGGCCTGATGCCAGGTAAACATGTTTAGTGCAAATTAGGGTTATAAAAGATGCCCCCTAATGTGTGAGGTCAGAAGAGCATTTGATGGCCTAAATACATTATCAATCTTCACCAACGTTCCAAACAAGTGAGCCCAGGGACCAGAAATTGGGAGGTGCCATCTGCAAAATGAAAATTGTCTCACCGAGGCGGGCATACCCATGCTCGGGATGAAATAAAATCATGGATACCAATCAAATACACTATATATCCATGTCATATAACTATATAAAGTGTATCCATGAGCAATACACATCAGATCTACATCTCAAAATAAAAAAGATATACATGTATAGTATCCATCTTCTAGAAGATGATAAGGCCTGATGGCTAGAGATGAGGTCTTCAGAGCTTGAGCAACAACTTCAAAATCTTCGAAACTGAGGTAGGAGTGTAATATGAGTGTACGACTTCACTACCCAGAGGTATTTGACGGCTCGTCGGTCATGGACTAGAGAATCTTGATGATTAGACTGAAGGCTTCATTGATTTCGAACAAAGACTTGATTGGAATTTCAGGATGGTCGGGCATTAGGCCAAGAGACAAACTGTAGAGGGGCCGACTCAGGCTTGGTAAAAACTTCCCTTGGACAATAGCATGACAAATGATGAGACTCAGGCAACATGGCATTGACATAAGTTCACGAGGTAGGAGGCGACACAAACTCTCCATATGTTAGGAAGAATAACCAAACGGAGGAGGACACAACTCTATGTAGCGAGAACAAATTCCTAAGGTCATATTAAATCACAGAGCTTGAAGAAAAAACGAAAGGATGTGCTTTGTCCAAGGGCGACTCATTGTGCTGCCAATAAAAAGAAAATACTTTTCCCTTCCTCTTTTTGGGGTATATTTGATTTTTTTGTCTTTTTCAATAATGTTGGAAAGATTGAAAAAGAATAAAAGAATTCTACGTTACAAAGGAGGATCAAGTGTCGCAAACATACTAGTTCCAAGTGCATGGAACACAGGAATGCTCAGGGCAAAGAGACATATGCAGGAAAAGGACACTCGGGAAAAATCCTCCAGGGGCCAAAGGTGTCAAGACACAGAGGCAAAGTGCTACAGGGATTGCGTATAAGGCATGCTTCAGATGGTTCAGTTGAGAGCAACATGGAGCCGACATTAGACCAAAGACGCAGGTATGCAAACACGGTTAACAAAACACACAATGGTAACGTATTTCGATGTAAGTTTAATGAGCCTAGAGAAGTTAAGCTCGACGGTTTTTCATATTTAGAGAGTCTGAAAAAATGTAAAAGGAGACTCCAATGGGGTACCTTTTTCGAAGGTAGTCTAGTCGGTTCGAAAAAGGGGTAAACTAGCATCGACAAGACGTCTATTGAAAACCATTTTAATGAGTGTGATAAACACAAGATCACTCGGCCATTTTTTCATTTTTAAGGAGTCTGAAAAAATCTTAACTATGGACTCCATCAGGAATGTTCTTCTGGACCATTTTAACGAGTGTGAAAGAATAAGGTCACTCGTCGATCTTTTCAATTTTAGGGAGTCTGAAAAGAGCTTAACTAGGGACTTTGTGGGGGTTCCTTTTTTGTAAATTTAGTCCCTCAGGCCCGAAAAAGGGTTAAAATTATACTTGAGGGTACTCTTCTAGAGAACTGAAGTTCCTTAGAGTATACCTTTATTCGTACAGTTGACTGTTCGGACCGAAAAAGGGGTAAACTACCGCCGGATAGACGTGACTTCAAATTTCATATTAACGAGTGTGAAAGGCCACAAGATCGCTCGACAATCTTTTCATGTTTAGAGGGTCTGAAAAGGGCTTAAAACAAGACCCGTGGGGGCTACAACTCATGTATGAAACTGGTTCAGGTAGAGCCCGCTGCTAGGCTCAGACCAAGAGTCTTGACAGTCCCAAAGGGTGAAGTAAACTGACCATACTCCATATGACGATGGAGGTTCTGACCAGGACTGGCAGAGTCTATCAACGAAGAATCACGATCACGAGGGCTTGAGGATCTACTAACAATGAGATCAGACTTAGAAGGATACTCAATCCCACTTGGACCAAGAGGAGGAAGCAAGGGCTCCCATGCCCCCATTGGATACACCAATGGATCAATTGCTGATTCCAAGTCTCGAGAAGGAAAACATGATTGCACAGGTTCCTGCTCATAAGCAATTGAACACCGAGGATACGATGCCACATAATTAACCCATGGCAAGGTGGAGTCTACAAAAACGCTAGGAACATATAAAGGGGTAGTCTGAAATAATTCTGAATTAGGATGGTGATTATAAGATGCCAGCTGGTCGATAGTGACAATGCTTCCATTGTGAGGGAAGTGCAGCACTCGGAAGAGCGTAGATACCACAACGTTCATAGCATATACATAATCACGCCTGAGAAGCATATTGAAATCTAACAGGTCGTGCACCACTATAACATCGACAAGGACAGTCTTCCCACCTAACGAGATAGGCAACTAAGGAAGAACCCCCAAATATTCACTAGGACGTCTGTCAAAAGCCAACAACTCATGTGAAGCAGACACAAGCTTGGGAGAACCCAAGACTTTCCAAACCGAGGAGGATAAAATGCTTGCAGAGGCTCCTTCATCCACAATACATCGATAAATGTTTGTTGAATTAACTTCAACCCTTATTTGAAAGGGTGCGGGGGAAGGAAGATGAGGCTCAACAAGGTCATTCCAATCAAAGGAAACCATCTTGGGGCTTGGAGGGGGTGTGCTCGAGGCGAGCGGAATGCCCCCTTGTTCTGAAAATACTGAACCGGAAATGCTAAAAACATAGCTGGTAGACACGTCACTCCCCAAAAGAAGAGTGGGATCATCCAATGACTGCATCGGTATGACCACTTTCGCAACCAATGACTGAATAGGTTGCGAGACTACATGGTCTAAAGGCACCTCACCCCCCAAAATAGGAGTGGGATCAACCGATGACTTCATCGACATGACTACTTTCTCAACCAACGGTTGAATAGGCTGAGAGACTACAAGGTCTAAAGGCACCTCACCCCTCGAAAGAGGAGTGGGATCAACCGATGACTGCATCAACATGATCACTTTCTCAACCAATGGTTGGATAGGCTGAGAGACTACAAGGTCTAAAGGCACCTCACCCCTCAAAAGAGGAGTGGGATCAACCAATGACTACATCGACATGATCACTTTCTCAACCAATGGTTGGATAGGCTGAGAGACTACAAGGTCTAAAGGCACCTCACCCCTTAAAAGAGGAGTGGGATCAGCCGATGACTACATCGGCATGACCACTTTCTCAACCAATGGATGAATAGGCTGAG
>ML845980.1:53684-71233 GCA_009831015.1 Picea engelmannii | reverse complement strand
TGAGAGGTGGAGAAAACTAGGGCTCTGAAACACTTAGGGTTTCATGAACTCCACAGAACCACTCCCTGGTACCTTTAGACCCTCTCTGCATGCTCCTGGCACAAATAGACCTACCACATCCCATGACACAACAGAATGAGAGAAGATAGAGGGGTGAAAACCCCCTCATACCATAATACACCAACAAATGAGACAAAAAACGCCCGTGCAATTTGGTCGCCTTTCGAACCCCCATCGCAACTACGGGACCAATTTCTGTAAGAAAAGACATATGTAAGCACATGAAAAAGCATGGATGCAAATTCATTGCATACAAAAGATTCTTGGGTCTAGATACCCAAAAAATGCATCCAACAAGCACCGTTAGCGCCCAAATATGTCATAAAATCAACCAGATTAGGGGAGCACACACAGTTCATGAGAGACCATTCTCTAATCGACAAATTTCTGGGTCTTTGGCCCTTCGAAAAGGATATTGCACGATGGATCAAGACCCAGTGGACTCTGAAAGGATATTATGAGATCCATCTAAGCTTAAAAGGGTTCTTCACAATAATATTCTACAACCTAGAAGACAAGGACCACATCTTCGAAAGAGGACCATACTTCTACAACTCAATGGGTCTGTACTTGTTCTTTTAGACATACCACTTCTGCCCCAAAAAGGAATATTTTTCCTATTCCCAGGTAAGAATTTGTCTCTATTCCCTACCTTAAGAGTTTTGGTTAGAGGAAATTATAATGGGTATTGGCAATACCCTCAGAAAACATGTGAAGTCCTTAGAGGCCACCAAGAAAAGAAAATACACATCTTCTGCAAGAATATGTGTTTATATGAATATATAAAAAGTTCTACCTGGTTCAATAACCTTGGAATATCAGGATGATTAATAGGCCCAAACCATAGATTATGAACATATCCCATTTCGTTGTCAAAAATTCCATGAACATGGGAATCTCTTTAGGGATTTCCCCCTCAACGCACCAACCAAACTAGAAGCTAAGAAGAAACTGAAGGATATGTTCAAACAGGTTCATAACCACAAAAGACAAGCAGAGAAGAAACCAACAATAATGGTGGACAAAGGAACTCAATCACCAACTCTTTCAAAGCCCTCAACCAGCTTCTAGAGGCAAAAGAGGTTGAAAACCCCCATCAAGAAATAGATCGAGGAAACAACAAAAGAAAATAAAAGAAACATCAATAGTCAAGCCCAGTACACAACAACATCCCATAGTCTCATGCACCCTTAAATCTAGGGAAAGTCCTACATATGGGAGAAGATACTATAATGGAAATGGATGAGCAAGGTCTGGTTGACATTGACCTATACAAGCTCAAATAAGCACTCAACAAGAAGGATCTCAAAACAATACCCAAATATCAACTCAGGAAAGTTCACAAGGTCTTTTGTGACTCCATAGCGGGGGCTATATCTAGGTTCGGCATCAATATAGATCCAAACCCAGATCCTTGGAGGAACCCCAAGAAAAACAAAAGGCGAGGGTGAAAATTAGTGCACCAAGTAATAAAAGAGGCAGGGAACTACATGATCATTTCGAGATAGATACAATGACTCTTAGAGAGCTCCTTTTCCCACCCACCCAATTTTTTATAATGAAAATCATAAGTTGGAACATCAAAGGCCTAAATGGGAGATCCAAACAAAGGATTCTTTGAAACTACATAAAATATGAAGACCCAGACATTCTCTTGCTCCAAGAAAGAAAGTGTTCGGGATGAATCATTGAGGACTTACTTAAAACGTGATGGTGATAATGGAACTTTTTTCATTCGGATTTGAAAGGTACAATAGGGGGACTAGATATACTCTTGAACCCTTCTATAGTGATTCTAGATCAATCCCTCTCCATGCCAAGTACACGGACAACTCACTACCAAGCTATTGGCTCGGAAAGATATGGTTTCATTACCAATTCTTATGGCCCACAAAACTTGTAGGACAAGGACCTCTTCCTCATAAGTTTTTCTTATCTAATCTCTCTTGCTAAACACAAGTGATGGATAGTCGGAGGATATTTCAACATGATCCCCATGCAAGATGAAAAAGAGGAGGAAAGAAACAACTGGAACATGACAACATAAAATTCTAGGAACTAATAGACCTACTCAACCTTGTCAACATAGAAATGGGAAATGGAACCTTCATGTGTACCAACAGATGATCAAGATGTCAATAAATATCCTTCATGCTAGATCGCTTCTTAATCACATAAGCCCTTATGCTCAAAATACCAATGGTAGAGTCCAACATACTTCCAAAATCGGGCTCAAATCACTGGCCAATTCATCTCTGGATAGACAAAATAGCCACTCCAAAAATAAAATCCTTCAGGTTTGATAAATTTTGGTTAAACCAACTAGACTTCGAGGAGCTAGCTCACACATGGTACACTAATGCAGAGATCTAACAGGGGACCAAAATGTTATACCTCAAGAAAAGGTTAAAAAACATCAAAAACCAGGTACATCGATGGATCAAATATGTATTTGGGAACATCTTTCAAGAGATAAAAATGCCTGGAAAAAAACTAGAATACCTTGAGGATTGAGTCATTCAAACGGGCTAAACAACTACCCAACAACAAGAGGAGAACACCATCAAAAGGAAACATGAATAAAGATACAAGTAGGAGGAAATCCTATGGAGACATAAATCTCATGTTCAATGACTCAAGGAGGGGGAGAAAAAATATAAATTCTTCCACCGCTCCATGATCCATAGAAGATTCATCAACCACATTACAAAGTTGGAAGATGATCAGGGAAACACCCTCTTAACCAACGAGGAAATAACAAACGAGCTGACATACTTCTAGAAGGATGTTCTCTTAAAATCCTTTGTGGATCGCACTCTAGCAATAGAACTAGTCACTCAAAACATTCCATCCCTTATCTCCTTGGAACATAACGTGACTCTCATGAGACCCATAATGCAGGTAGAGGTAGATCATGCTATTTAGAATCTAGCCAAGGGAAAAGCTCCAGGCCCAGATGGATTCACCACAAAATTCTTCCACTACTATTGGCCAATTTTTAAGAAAGAAGTGTGTGAGTTGTTTGAGGAATCACATATCTCGAGCAGAGTCCTCCCAGTGCTAAAAGCCACCTTCCTCACCCTAATTCCCAAGGAAGAGAGGGTTACTAATCCAAAGAACTTCCAGTCATTAACACTATGCAATGTGGTTTAAAAAATGATCTCCAAAGTCATTACATTGAGACTCAATCCCATTCTCCCCTTCATCATATCTAAGAAGCAATAAAGGTATGTCGAATGAAGGAAAATCATGGACAACATCATATTAGTCCAAAAAATCATCCACTCTCTCAAAATCACTCACACCCCAAGTATGGTACTAAAACTAGATATCTCAAAGACTTTTGACAAATTAAGTTGGCAGTATATGAAATCCCTTTCAACTGCTTTTGGCTTTAGCAAAGACTAGATCTCCTAGATAATGAATCTCATCTCCTCTTCCTTCTTCTCAATTCTTGTCAATAGAGTACCCTCTCAACCCTTCTCCCCCACAAGAGGCATAAGAGAAGGTGACCCAATATTGCCCTTTTTATTTCTCATAATGGTTGAGGACTTGGACCACTACATCAAAGATTCCATTCAGAATGGCTCAGTACAAGGCCTCCATTTATATGGGTTACAACCAATAGAATCACATAGCCAATTTCTAGATGAGACAATGCTTCTGAACACCCCCACTATGTAAGAAGCCAAAAAAATAAGATCCATTCTCAACTATTTCAGTGAAGCCTACGAAACCACCTTTAATCTAGAAAAATATCAACTCTTCTTCTTTAATACGCTAGAGGCCATCCAACATCACATATCGCAACTGATGAGCATACCCATCTCTTCCCTACCCTCTCAGTATCTGGGACTTCCACTTTCTGACTCGGTTGCCAAAAAAATTTCATGGGATTCTCATCTCCTTTCAATATCCAATTTCCTTAGCAACTGGACCTTCTGATCCCTCAATCTCCCAGCCAGGCTCATTCTTCTGAAATCATTTCTACAAGCTATTCCTTCCTACCTCTTTTCGACCCTTGTCGCCCCACAATCAGTCATGAAAATAAATAAATATGCAAAGACATTTTCTTTGTCACGGTCACAATCTTGGCAAAAAATGGGCACTTATTGGCTGGGACAAAGTTTGCAAGCCTAAATCTCTAGGATTTTTGGGTCTCCGAGATCTAGGAAAATTAAACAACACCATGGGAGAAAAGATATGGTGGTGTTGGCTCAAAACTCCAACTGAGATTTGGGAAAAAATGTGGAAACAAAAATATGCCCCGAAAACACCTCAGTCTCATATTATATGGTTGCAAAAAAAAAATCAAGGCTCCAACATCTAGAACACTTCCTGGAAAAATCACCCACTAATATAGGAACATGCTTTTGGGGAAATTCGCAATGGACATAGTGCACTATTATGGATGGATTCCTGGAAGCAAATGACACCCTTACAAACTTAATAAAACCTAATATCTTATGAGAATCACATCCAATATCTAAACTCCCTTAAAGTGGAATAACTATGGTCAATCACCTTTTACAGTCCTCCTTGGCGCAATGGGAAAATGACTTCACAGGATCTCCATACTGTTGTAGAATGTGAATTGCAACATTGGAAACAAATGATAAATCAAAGGAGAATTGATATAAGCACAGACCTGGACATTCTCCGAGGGGGTCACACCCTGCATGCAAACTTCACACTCAAAGAAGGCTACATTCTATAGGAAAACTTCCACAACATCTAAAAAGATCATATATGGGCAATAATATAGAAATCAAAATTTTGGCCAAAAATCTCCACTTTTCTCTGGCTTCTAGTTCAAAATAAAATCCTAACTTGGGACAATCTCAGGAGACTGGTATTCATTGCCCCCTCAAGTTTCCACATTTTCACTAGTAGAAAGAAACCATGGAGCACCTCATAAATCACTTCCCATTCAGTGAGGAAATATGGAACTAGGATGCACAAAACATGAGAAGAACCATAAGAGAGAATAATAGCATTATCAACACAATCAGAAATTGGGGGCCTGGATCTCATAAAAGTCCCGTCCTAAACAGAACTTGGCAACTCCTACTAGGCTTCATCGTCTGACAATTGTGGAAACAGAGGAATACGTGAATCTTCCACTCTCAAGCCTCCCCTCCCCATCTCCTCTGGAACGTTATCCTCAAGCACCTTCAGGAAACCCTCCAACTCCACAATTGGACCCAAGAATATTTTCCCACCGATCCAAGATAAATATCTGTCCTAAATTCATGGGGCTTCTCCATGACCCTCACCTCCCCCCCTGCATATTTCCCTGAAAGAAACGACTTCTAGCCCCTCTACTTGGCTCCCACCCCTGTCTGGCTTTCACAAATTTAATTTCGATGGTGCCTCTAAGGGAAATCAAGGAAACTCAAGATATGGAGCAGTCATACGAGACAACATGAGAAAAATTCAATTTCTCATGACATAAAATATGGCGTATGACACCAATAATTCAGCAGAAATCTGGGTTCTTATCAAAGGAATCCAAATGGAAATTGACCACAATATCACTCACCTCATCATAGAAGGAGATTCCAGAGTAATCATTGAGCTAGCCACCAAAGTCATAAATGAAAAAGACATAGAAAAAATCGCCCCCAGCTGGAGTCTCCCAGGCCCCCTCAACAGTCTAAAAGATATTCTCAAGCCTTCACTCACACTCACCATCTCACACATAAGGAGAATTGAAAACAAGCTGGTGCATAAATTAGCCAATACAGGTGTTGACTCTACTCAACAAGACACTTTCATTGACACAAGGCAGTCCTAGAGCTCACAATTGTAGCTGCAATGCATGGAGCTAGCCCATCAGGATTTCCCTTCCCCATATGGGGTGACAACAAGAAAAATCCATAGGACAGATGGCATGGGGCAACAATAGGAGTTAATAACTCCTGCCGCCAACCCTCCATCCATTATTACAGAATGACTCACAATTAGCGGAGAGTAAAAGCAGTGCACCTGGACAACCATGTAGGTTTAATTGTCCCCCGCATGAGCCAGACTGATTGTACTATGCTAGGCACCAAGCCTAGGTATGTCATCACCTTGTCTTTCATGGCTAGCCTCCCTATCAACTCGGGTTGCACTATGAAGGAAAATGCCTTGGGGAATTCTTTCATTTTTCCTCTGCAATTGATCTTGCTCCTTGGATCCTTCAAGAGAATTATCTCATTTTCCCTCTGCAATTTATCATGCTCCTCAACTCTCCTGGGATAGCTCAGTATTTCCCCACCAATCCCTCCGCTCTTTCACCTCAGCTCTCTTGAGCGAATTCTCTCATTTTACCTCTACAATTTCTCTTCCTCGTCGGCTCTCTTGGGTTCTCCCCACTAGTCCCTCTAGCCTTCTCCTTCACTCCACTGCAGGCGAACCTCCACAATCCCTCCACCATGCTAAGAGAGAGGGGGAATTCCAAAAGAGGATCATTTCATTACAAATCCCTCTCCAGACGAAGTAGGCTCACCCCCTCCTAGTTATCTCTCATCTCAATTCACACCTCTATCCCTAGGAATAATAGCCAGGGGTCGCCTGAGCTTTCCTCGTCACCCCCTCAAATACCTCATTTGATCCATGGCAAGTTCCCAGTCAAAGAGGATATGCCACCTCCGAAAAGGATTACTTCTCTACACAACAATCCTCTACCTACCCCCCAATATCCACCCATGAGATCAGGTGTTTGGCACAGGCAGCTGCATGGTGGAGGAAGAAATTCCCCCAAGCATACAAGTGGAGGACCATATGATGAGCGTTATCAAGGAAACAAAGGCGGAGACACCTCTTCTCTCCCCAAACCGACTCTCAAACGAGTACCTCCAAATCCTTTTTGAAATTCAGCAAAAGCAAGACGACCAGTTGCACATTCAGCGCATCCTCAGCCAAAGAATGGATATTTTTTTTGATGCATTGGCAGACTCTCCAATGGGGAATCGATGCCCAACATACAACCAAAAGTTTATCCTAGCCTACAATATCCATGGAATCCTGAGCTCACCCAGTGAATAACACCTCCAAGTTTTTTATTTGCTCTCCTTCTGGTTTTGTCACCTCTCCAAAGATGGGTGGAATCTCTGCCTCTCGTCGCAAGTTAGATGGTCATGGCGACCAGTTTCTAATCATTTTGTTCATACTTTTTTATTTACGTGGTGACGCGTTAAACTCTAAGTTTTTTATGAAAGCCACATGTTTCAATTTCCCTTTTGTGATAGAACATGTGGCTAACACATGGCATTGTACAAACATAAATTAATATAAAGATCTTACTTTATTTAAAAAAAAAAAAAAACTTGAATAAGAAAACAAATACATAGAAGATGTGATTATCAAATACATAGAAGAAATATTTGAATGAAAAAACAAATACATATAAGATGTAATAATCAAATACATTGAATTTTTTTTTATGTAGTAATCAAATATATAGAAGAATTTTTTAAACAAAAAAACAAATACATACAAGATGTAATTGTCAAATACATAGTATATAGATAAAACAAAATTGTAAAATTTAAAGATAAACAATTTAACATTTTTGAATACTAAAACTTAAACCTTTTATGAAAACTCTATAACTTTTATTTCTATTTAATAAAACAAAAATCTAACAGTTATAAAAAACAAATAACTGCATAAAAAGGTGAGAAGCCGAGCTGGATTGGGAAAAATAAATAATTTTAACAAGGCCTAGAATCTATTGAAAAACTAAAATGGATGGCGGAGGTGAATTAGGAAGATAAACCAAGACACAACCCATATTTCATCCATGAAAGTAGTCCATGTCGTGATCAGAGGCTATTGATAAAGCTTACGAAAAGTAAGGTTATTTGTTATTTTTAAAGAATTTTTCGGTTTCCATTTAGCATTGAAACCGTTGCCACAACATTGAAACCGTTTACTCTTTTGGAATTTTCTTTTCCAAGTATTTTTTCATTTATGTTTGAAGCTTCCAAAAATTCTTCATAATATTGTTTTTGTATTTAATATTTTTGGGATTTTGTTTTTGAGATTCGTTCCATTTTTGTTAGAAGCTTATGCAGCTGCAAAAAATTCTATATGAGGTTTAATTTTTAATTTAAATATTATATATTAATTTAATGATTAAATGTTTGAATTAAGATTAAAATATTAATTTAATATATTGAAATCATGCACTTATTTGTATATGTATATTTTTATGATTGTAAATTGTGATACAATAATTTTTTTGTTTTAGAAACTATTATGATAATTATAATAAAAAATCTTGTTACACATAAATTTAGATGGAAATTTTAATTTAATCACTGAAACTTAATATAATGAAGGTCAAGAGAACCCGTCCTTTGATTTAAACATATCATAATTTAGGTATCGTAAAAATGAAATTTCATGTGCCTAATCACAAAATAATCATGAACTTGGCTCTGGAGAGATTGGTTGTCTCTTTTACATTTTAGTTACATATCGAGGGTAGGGCTTGTAGCACTAGAACTTTTGGGGATTTCATTATTGTTTGACCTTGTATTTATGTTTTTGACAGTACAATTCAAAGAATAATGGGCGACAAGAAATGCATATTTGAATCTACGGTTTTTTCTTTTCAGACGTCGGTGTACACGTAAGAGGTGAATAACAATGAAGAGTTGAATAAGAAAACACTACAAAAATAATAATAAATAACGAGGCTGATTCGTTCGACTCAATTCGGGGTTAAGATAATATAGTTTCATTAGATTAATAGGGGGATTAAGCTAAGATGGGTCTGTAAAATTAATCAGAAGGAAAATATTAGGGATTAACTACTAAACAAGTGGGTTAAACCCCCGTCAATGAAAGATTGAATCTATTCAACATGGGGAATACCTAGAGCAATGACATCAAGGTTACACTATCAAGAGAAAATGCAATAGAAACCAAAGCCATACATGTAAGGAGGTTTTCAAAGGGATTGAATCCTATTGAAGCCATAGCTGTAAAGAGGTTTCCAAAGGGATTAAATTAAAGATTTATATTAATTATTGGGTTAAACCCCTGTCAATGAAAGATCGTGGTGGATACCTGGAGCAATGGCAACAAGGTTACACTATCAAGAGAAAATGCAAGAGAGACCAAAGGCATACCTTGTAAGAAGGTTTTCGAAGGGATTGAATCCTATTGAAGCCATACCTGTAAGGAGGTTTTTGAAGGGATTAAATTAAATATTGCCATTAATTTATACCTTAACTTTGATGTACATATTCATTGATTCACATTTATTTCTTCTTTTTGGTGTAGCTATCCAAATCTTCATGTTAGCACTTGTGACAAAATCACATTACATTTACATTTTGCACTTCCAGTTTAGTTTAGAGTTGATTTTGATTTATTTATATCATAGTTGATTTCTTTATGGTAGTCTATATTTTTATCTTCTACATTATAAAGTTTTAAAATTGTGAAATGTTAAACTTTTGGAGAAGCTTTTCACCGAAGGATATCTATACAATGTTCTACTTGAGGAATCTTTGAATCCTTTATAGTTTTTTTTATTGGTGTCTCACATATCACCTTTCTATTTATAAATTCTCTTATATTATAATGTGCTTAAAATATATGCATTGTGTATGCTTGCATAAACTTATGGTAGAGTAGCATAGTTGGCATAAATTTTTTGTTAGCAATGAAATAAATATTTAGGGAACTTTCTTAAAAATTTAGGAGTATTCTTTGTCACAAGATTACCATTCTTATGTGTAAATAATCAACGGGTTAGACAATGTGAGCTTGTTTTGATTTCCACTTACTAACAAATTTATTTCTCCCCTAGAGAAATTGGTATTTATGTGCATGCCATACATTGAAGCTAGAACGAATGTTATGAAATTAGTATAGAATCATGGTAGATTAGTCTAGCCATTGAAATTTTTTTTTTCCTTTGTCTTTGTGATTGGTTGTGTATTCATACTCATTGTAATCTTTAATATTGAAAGGATGTCTCTTTTAGGATGATTTAGTTCATACCTCAACTCCATAAAATCATTAAGGTGGGTTTAGAAATATTTTTCTATTTGTGCTTACATGGTTGGGAAATTCATTGGACCTACACTAAAAGAATCATGCCATGTCATCAATAATAGAGGGATATATGTGACCTATGAGGATAATTGATGATAAAACTCATGATGGACATGCATCATTTTCTTTAACATGAAGTTAAATTCCTTTACTATATATTCTAATATGAGAGATCTACACCATTTTATTTATTTATCAAGTTTATGATCCTTATGGTTTTTGTCCAATGCCTAGTATTGAAACCTTTATTAGGACATAATGGGGATGATTTTGATGTTAGTGAACCATTTTAGTGATATGGAAGAACAAATAGTCCTTACCTTAGAATTTAAGAAACTTGACCTTTGGTTCTAATTTGTGTTTCCATTCCACTTTGATAATGCTATTTTTGAAAGGGACTTATATGAATATTATTCCATTATTCACTATAGGAAGCAACAATCTTATGCCTTCTTTTGGTTAATTTGGAACTATTTAAACAAGAAACAATTCATGTGAGGTAAAGAGAGTCACTCCTTTTGTGGATTAGTGTTTCTAGAATTTTTCTTATCATTAAATTTATAGAGAGATGTTATGGGGATGGTACCATGTTTTTGGGTCATGTAAGTATTGTTTCTTTAGCATTTCCAACCTAATTTTGATCCTAAAATGATATCTTTCTATATTTGGGTTCGAGTGCATGCACAAAATATTCTTATTTGAGTATAATTAAAAGGTTCTTCAACATTCAGGGAATGATATTGGTCAGATTGTGTCGAGTTGAACCCTTCCCAAGAAAGGGTAATGTGTATAATGTTATCTAACTGAGGCTTACTAGAGAATATTGAAGTTGAATTCAAATAATTTTTGACACACACACACACACATATAAGTTAGACTACAAAATTAATGCATTAATCTACAAAATTTAAAAATATGGTCACCTAGAGGCATCTCGCAATATAAAAGTTAAAAAAAAATTGATCTATAAAGGAAAGGAAATATTTGTGTAGAAAATATAAGTGAGAAAATAAGTACAATTCTTTCTCAAATACTCATAATTCAAGGAGGAAACATAAGTTGATTTTAAATATCATAAATAAAGCAAGGAGATAAAGGAACTCAAATAAGAAGTTAAAGTTTTAAATTAAAGGAGAAAATTATATCCATAAGTGAAAATAAGTTATTACTACCAAAAATAAGTTGTAGAGAGTAAATAAAATTTGATATCAACATTATAATCTGAGACAAATCTATAGGAAAAGGTCATAGATATTGAAGAACATTATATCTCATAGAAAGGACAAGTTGAGAACAACGCAAATAAATTTCCAATGGTTCTAAGAATTTCACTTGGTTCTTCAATGTAAATAGATTGAAGGTCTCCCTCGCACATGAAGTGGAATAAAAATAGGTTAAGAAGATACTATGGATAAAACATGAAGTATGTAGGTCGAAACCATAATGAGAGGTCATTAAAAGAAAGGTTATATCTAAACTAGTACCCAATTCTTTCAAATGTGACCTACAATTTTCCAATTGATTATTATACATGCATAATTAACTTAAAATAATGTGTTACACCACTACCATGAAATAAAATTTGAATCCTACTTCGAGCATGGTTAAAACAAAATGTCATTCCACTCTTTCAAAAGATTATTCAAAATCCTTTTTGATAATTAAAGTGTTTTATTTTATTTCTCCAACACTTCCCATACATTCCCAAACAACCTCTTTCAAAATTAAGTGACATATTAATCTCAAAATGGGAAATAACTAGAGGTTCCCAGAAGATTAAGAGGATTGAGCTCATACCTAGTGAATGATACATCAAATGACAAAGTATGGGTATTGGCATAGAAAATAAAATATACAATGAAAGAAATTGAGAACACAAAATAAGTTTTGATCAAAATAGTGAATAAAATGGTAACTATAAGATCCTTAATTCAATCATAAGAAACCTTTTTTCTCAAAGGTTAAAAAAAAAAACTATTCCAAACATTATATGTCTTCAAATGTTGGGTTTTAATATCTAAGCTTTGCTAAGCAAATGATGATTCAGTATCAAAACAAATTCATGTCCTAGAATGCCCATGGTAAGCCCCTTGAGCAGAAGAACATGGGATACCTTAACAAAAACAACCTAATGTATTAATAGGGGTGAACTTTGGGGTTGGTAACTAAAAGGAAATTTTTATGGGCTATATATTCCTATGGGATAATTTTCCATGATTTTTCGAAAAAAAAAAAAGATTCTCCAATTTCCATTTTTTATAAAATTAATTTTCCCAAATTCTATAGAATTAAATTGTCTTTTCCATAAAAATATCCCAAATTTTATAGAAAATATATAAAATTCTTAAAAATTTGAACATATTTACAAAAATATTGTAAAACATTATCTATTTTTCATATTAAGGACTAGTAATATTCTCCAAGGTTTCTACATTCTGAGATAAATTTCCATCTTTAAGATAATCCTTGTTGTTGGGATGGAAAAGGGCATGCCAAAGAATCATATAATGAGTGAGTAGAGGACCTTAGGTCATCCCTTGGGAATGATGCACTTAAGGATATGTTCTCCCATGACTTGCAAAGAATACCATGAGGTTGCAACAAATGACATGACTTAGTGGCATAAGAGAATGGATGAGTTGGAGTCAATTAGCAGCAATGGACACAAATGTAGACAGCATGAGATGATATGGGGTGAGCACTATGGTTTGTTTGTAAGCGATGAGTGAGGTTAGCGTGATGCATGGACATACTGAGAGGCTTGTCCAAGGTCATACTGGGCAGACGGTCAAGGGTCATGATGGTTCGTGTGGCTCTTGACTCTTTGTGACCTCAAGTGGTTGCATATATATTTGTGGAGCTGAGAAAAGATAGAGGAATTTAATCATATCTCATCATCACAAATCTAGTTAAAGAGTGAGGGCTATGAATTAGGAAGAAGTGAGACAAAGTGGTACAAAGATGAAGGAAAAATGTGAATGCTTGTCTTAGTGTCTCCTTGGGTGTTTTGGAAAGGAAACAAAATGGATAAGTTTGAAGGCTAGTAATAATAGTGTGTGCAATGGGGTGAAGGCTAGGACAGGTAGGCTGAGGTTGTGACAAGGAGACTTGGGTGTATGCTAAAATAGGCAAGTCGCGATGTGACTTAGCTAAATTTGTGTATATATATGTATTGATATGCAATCTCCTCTTTGTAAATAATTGTAACAACATTTGTATATACATACTTACAAGGTGTATTGATGTTTAAATATGTTAAGAATGAAATGGAAACCTCGCGAGGATATGAATCCCCGAACGTTTTTATATAGGTGGTACTCCTATTTAGATGAATAATATAACTGTGATATCTTGGAATAAGAAAATTCCAAACAAAAAACACTAGATACTTATTGCTTAGAATTATGAAATGATATGGTTCTTCAATAACCTGATATAATATTTATGTGCAATAAAATGTATTTTAACCATAAAAATATTGAAGCAGGGTTTCAATATCAAAATATATTTGAGCTCAAGATCAAATATACAACCTTCTTAATCACTTAAAAATACATACATATCTTCTTCACAATAAATATGAGAGAATAATTTTATCATCTCAAATAATTTAAACTATCAAGATCAAAATGAGAATTTGTTAGGTCAATTTCAAATACCTTATATTCAAAACTCAAACTTACAAGATACAATCAAATTCAACCCCGAATTAATTCTTTGTGGAGTTTTATTCCTAAAATATGTTCTTCATTACAAAGTCTCCAAAAATCATATATATGACTATAAATACTCCATGATCATATAAGAAAATTCTTTTGAATAATACAAAACGAACACCCAAGAACTCATCATTGTGCCCAATTCAGAGATTCACGCATAAATCTATGAGAAATGGTGTAGAAGAAGAGAAAGAGTGGAGAAGATGGAGATGCCTTTTTGTTGGTCAAAATCTTTGCTTCATATTGATGTTTTCACTTTATTCTTCTAATCTTATGCCCCTACCCCTCTAAATTTTTTATTATTCCAGGAGTGGGAAAATGTAGATGACCAAACTTTGGTCAACTCGGTGTTTGGCACATATTGTGTTTCCCAACCATATTTGTCTCTCTTGTGGTATTGCTGCAAAAGGTAGCTAAGGTGCATTTTAAAAATGAGACATGAGAACTTGAGTGTGTTTGTGTCCTATTGTAGTAGGTAGTTGGGGAACTAAGGGCCCATTTGGGGATATTTGGATGCATGAAGGAATATTTTTGTGATGCAAGCCAAGGCTCAACTAAACCCAAGAGATGGAAGTAGTGCATGAATGGTTAGTTAAGATGGACATTACGAAGTGAAGTTTGATGAAATGTCAAGAAGGATAGAAGATAATTCTTTAGATTGCACAATGGAAATCCTATGATGATGAGCTATGGTAGAATATAATAGATGTTTTGAATAAAAAATTGGCACAATTACAAGAAGGATTGAAGAATATACACGATATAGAGGAACAATTGAAATTCCACAGTGATGATATGAGGACATTTTTGGATGCAACGATATATAGGGAGATGGCAATTTTAGGGTTCCTCAACAAGGAGGATTCAAACGGAAAAGGATAGATTGCAACAAGAAAGAAGTTGATTGATAGGAAAAGAAGAATTGTTTGATGTTTTCTTTGTGATGAAAGCCACTTCATAGCATATTTTCCGATGAAGAAACATTTGGAATAGTTAGAAGAAGTCCAAGTGCAGTAGGTAGAGGAGAATCTTGCCACAAAGGTGGAATTATTTTAAATGCTCGCACCTTCAAAAGAGATGTTGGAAGTGATGGACTCTTTGCAACACATATAGAGGATTCCAAATACAAAGGACATATATAGCGTTTGCAATGTGAAGGAGAATAACTTTATTTTGTGCATGTGATGGTGAGTGGGGTGAAGGTGGTTTCTTTGGTGGACACTGACATGACCCACAACTTTGTGAGAAATAAGACCACAAATTCACTCAATTGTAAGACCGAGATCATCAAAGCCATGTACAATGTGGTTAACACAATAGTAGAACGTATAGTTGGGGTGGTTTTATCTACACCTTTGAGTGTTGGAAGTTGGTTTGGATATTGGGAATTGATAGTTGCTCCATTGCATGATGAAGCATTGGTATTAAGGAAATAATTTCTTATATTTTCCAAGGTAGTTCCACTCCCACATGTAAGTTTCTTGGTGTTCTTGGATGAATCCAAAATGCGAAGTATGCCCATGATAACAAATAGGAAGATTGTATGAATAATTAGGATGTATGCAATCAATTTTATTGAGAGAGTGAGTGGAAGTGACAACAAACCTTGCAACATAATCTAATAACAAGGGGAAAGTTTGGCCATTGTGACCTCAGCAGGATAGGTCCAAAGAGAACAAATTTTGATAGTAGTGGAGATATTGGTGAAGTCTCTCTTGGAAAAAGTATATCGGTTGAAAATCCTAAAGTACCATAAACTAAAGTGTGAAGATAATTGTAAGTCAACCATCACAACACTTTCCAATGTCATCACATAGGAGCCGCAACCCTAGTCACTTTTCTTATGCTGAAATATTGTAACTTCGAACAATATTCTAATTATATTTGAGTTATTATCTTATCGATCAAATCCTATTTTGTGGATTGATCATGTTGGGTCTTGTATATGATCAAATCCCCTTTTTTGGATTGGTCAAACCATATTTGTATGGTTGTATTTATAAATTCATCCCCTCATGTTTATAAAGTGGTTTTAATCACTTCTAGAAGAAGTCATCCCTACCAAGTGAAGAGACATAACCTTAGCGCCTCCTCAACTAGTATTTGTATGTGAGGATGGTGCCTCACTTATGCACTCTCAAATTCACTCATCTGGTGTGCATATCTTGAAGGAAGTTGAAGTGGAAGGAGGAAGGAGAAGAGAGGCGCATGCTGAGTATTAGTTTATTCTTGGTGTTTTGGTCTTAGTCTTGTCATTGTATTGGAAATCTATTATTGAGGAAGTTTTTTTTGGGTTTTCTCCCCCCATGAGGGTTTCTAAGGATAAAATGTTGCATACCTTGTGATTGTTTTTCTTTGACTGATCCCATTTATGATGTTATTTTGGAAATGCATTGAATTCTCATGTAATTTGGAAATAACCTAATAACAACAGTGAAAACTTAACACGGTATCAAAACTTGACTAAATAGAGCATCTTTCACAGGGTATCTAAAAATGTCACTCTTTGTAACAACCCTGCTTAAATAGATGTATAGGGACTATTAATTTTAATTAATTTGATAATGTGACTATCCTAATATGTCGAGTTAAAGAATAATTATTTCTTAATAATATTAATTAATTAGTTAATTATTAATTAATTGTTCATACCTGTCGATGATTAATTAATTAATTAATGGACTCATTAAATATTTGAGTAATGAATTAAAAGGGATTAATAATTTTAGTTTATTTAATTAAATACTTACGTATGAAGGGGGGGAAAGAAACATTAAATGGAGGGGATAAGATAAAGAAGGGGGATAAGATAATAAAGAAGGGGATAAGGTAATAAAGGAGGAGATAAGGAAATTAATGAGAGGGAGGTGAGTCAGTGAAGGGGGAATATGAAGGAAGAGTCCTAAGGGAGTGGGGGATTATATTTTTGGAGAGGAGGCATTTGGAGGGCAAGATGGTATTTTATGTGACATTTTTTCTGTGGGATATTGGTTGGTTTGAGTAGTTTGGTTTTTGGGTTTTTGGGTGAATCATTGCAGGGGGCACCGAGTTGCTAGGGGTTTTGGGCATGGGGGCCAGGATTCCTTTTGGTTTCCTTGAACTAGGGAGTCAGATAGATTGCTCCTAGCTAGCTAGGTGGTTAGTCGATTTGGGCAGGGTTTGGTCAAGTAGCAGGAGGCTAGGAAAAGTAGCAGGGAAAGGAAAACCAACTCAGTAGGAATTAGCATCAGAGCAGAGGTATTTGTATTCTGTTATAAAATTGTTGTTCATTAAATTAATTTAACATGCTTATATGCTGAATAAAAGAAATTACTTAGTCTTTCTGCGTAGAAGTAATCTTATCTGTTTCAATTTATGAATTTTTTTTTAGATTAAATTATTTTGGTCTTTACACATGGTATCAGAGATTTGTTCACAATATGGAGCCTTAAGGGCCAAGCTCTAGCTCCACCTAACCTGCAAGTCAAGCACATTTTTTTTTAAAACACAGATCTATTGCACATTAAAAATGTAAAAGGCATAATAATATACTAATTGAAGTGTTAGATAAATTTAAACACTTGTTTCAAATAAACAAACCTATGTAAAGGAGTATATTTATATATATAAATATTCTACCAGGAATTTCTAAACAGGTTTATAAATAAACATTTCAAGTAATATATATATATATATATATATATATATATATATATATAAATGTTAATATAT
>ML845980.1:35101-53634 GCA_009831015.1 Picea engelmannii | reverse complement strand
TGATGAGCTATGGTAGAATATAATAGATGTTTTGAATAAAAAATTGGCACAATTACAAGAAGGATTGAAGAATATACACGATATAGAGGAACAATTGAAATTCCACAGTGATGATATGAGGACATTTTTGGATGCAACGATATCTAGGGAGATGGCAATTTTAGGGTTCCTCAACAAGGAGGATTCAAAGGGAAAAGGATAGATTGCAACAAGAAAGAAGTTGCTTCATAGGAAAAGAAGAATTGTTTGATGTTTTCTTTGTGATGAAAGCCACTTCATAGCATATTTTCTGATGAAGAAAAATTTGGAATAGTTAGAAGAAGTCCAAGTGTAGTAGGTAGAGGAGAATATTGCCACCAAGGTGGAATTATTTTAAATGCTCGCACCTTCAAAATAGATGTTGGAAGTGATGGATTCTTTGCAACACATATAGAGGATTCCAAATACAAAGGACATATATAGCATTTGCAATGTGAAGGAGAATAACTTTATTTTGTGCATGTGATGGTGAGTGGGGTGAAGGTGGTTTCTGTGGTGGACACTGACATGACCCACAACTTTGTGAGTAATAAGACCACAAATTCACTCAATTGTAAGACCGAGATCATCAAAGCCATGTACAATGTGGTTAACACAATAGTAGAATGTATAGTTGAGGTGGTTTTATCTGCACCTTTGAGTGTTAGAAGTTGGTTTGGATATTGGGAATTGACAGTTGCTCCATTTCATGATGAAGCATTGGTATTAAGGAAATAATTTCTCATATTTTTGAAGGTAGTTCCACTCCCACATGTAAGTTTCTTGGTGTTCTTGGATGAATCCAAAATGCGAAGTATGCCCATGATAACAAATAGGAAGATTGTATGAATACCTAGGATGTATGAAATCAAGTTTATTGAGAGAGTGAGTGGAAGTGACAACAAACCTTGCAACATAATTTAATAACAAGGGGAAAGTTTGGCCATTGTGACCTCAGCAGGATAGGTCCAAAGAGAACGAATTTTGATAGTAGTGGAGACATTGGTGAAGTCTCTCTTGGAAAAAGTATATCGGTTGAAAATCCTAAAGTACCATAAACTAAAGTGTGAATATAATTGTAAGTCAACCATCACAACACTTTCCAATGTCATCACATAGGAGCCGCAACCCTAGTCACTTTTCTTATGCTGAAATAATGTAACTTCGAAGAATATTCTAATTATATTTGAGTTATTATCTTATCGATCAAATCCTCTTTTGTGGATTGATCATGTTGGGTCTTGTATATGATCAAATCCCCTTTTTTGGATTGGTCAAACCATATTTGTATGGTTGTATTTATAAATTCATCTCCTCATGTTTATAAAGTGGTTTTAATCACTTCTAGAAGAAGTCATCCCTACCAAGTGAAGAGACATAACCTTAGTGCCTCCTCAACTAGTATTTGTATGTGAGGATGGTGCTTCACTTATGCACTCTCAGATTCACTCATCTGGTGTGCATATCTTGAAGGAAGTTGAAGTGGAAGGAGGAAGGAGAAGAGAGGCGCATGCTGAGTATTAGTTTATTCTTGGTGTTTTGGTCTTAGTCTTGGCATTGTATTGGAAATCTATTATTGAGGAAGTTTTTTATGGGTTTGCTCCCCCCATGAGGGTTTCTAAGGATAAAATGTTGCATACCTTGTGATTGTGTTTCTTTGACTGATCCCATTTATGATGTTATTTTGGAAATGCATTGAATTCTCATGTAATTTGGAAATAACCTAATAACAAGAGTGAAAACTTAACACGGTATCAAAACTTGAGTAAATAGAGCATCTTTCACAGGGTATCTAAAAATGTCACTATTTGTAACAACCCTGCTTAAATAGATGTATAGGGACTATTAATTTTAATTAATTTGATAATCTGACTATCCTAATATGTCGAGTTAAACAATAATTATTTCTTAATAATATTAATTAATTAGTTAATTATTAATTAATTGTTCATACTTGTCGATGATTAATTAATTAATTAATGGACTCATTAAATATTTGAGTAATGAATTAAAAGGGATTAATAATTTTAGTTTATTTAATTAAATACTTACGTATGAAGGGGGGGAAAGAAACATTAAATGGAGGGGATAAGATAATAAAGAAGGGGGATAAGATAATAAAGAAGGGGATAAGGTAATAAAGGAAGACATAAGGAAATTAATGAGAGGGAGGAGAGTCGGTGAAGGGGGAATATGAAGGAAGATTCCTAAGGGAGTGGGGGATTATATTTTTGGAGAGGAGGCTTTTGGAGGGCAAGATGGTATTTTCTGTGACATTTTTTCTGTGGGATATTGGTTGGTTTGAGCAGTTTGGTTTTTGGGTTTTTGGGTGAATCATTGCAGGGGGCACCGGGTTGCTAGGGGTTTTGGGCACGGGGGCCAGGATTAATTTCGGTTTCTTGGAGCTAGGGAGTGAGATAGGTTGCTCCTAGCTAGCTAGGTGGTTAGTCGGTTTGGGCAGGGTTTGGTCAAGTAGCAGGAGGCTAGGAAAAGTAGTAGGGAAAGGAAAACCAACTCAGTAGGAATTAGCATCAGAGCAGAGGTATTTGTATTATGTTAAGTAATTCTTATTTTGTTATGAAATTGTTGTTCATTAAGTTAATTTAACATGCGTATATGCTGAATAAAAGAAATTACTTAGTCTTTCTGCGTAGAAGTAATCTTATATGTTTCAATTTATGATTTTTTTTTTTAGATTAAATTATTTTGGTCTTTACACATGGTATCAGAGCTTCGTTCACAATATGGAGCCTTAAGGGCTAAGCTCTAGCTCCACCTAACCTGCAAGTCCAACACAATTTTTTTTAAAACACAGATCTATTGCACATTAAAAATGTAAAAGGCATAATAATATACTAATTGAAGTGTTAGATAAATTTAAACACTTGTTTCAAACAAACAAACCTATGTAAAGGAATATATTTATATATATAAATATTCTACCAGGAATTTCTAAACAGGTTTATAAATAAACATTTCAAGTAATATATATATATAAAAAAATGCATTTAATATATATATATATATATATATATATATATATATATAATCATTTACTGGATCAAACAAAAGTTACCTTGAAATAATTCAAGAGGGGGATTGATCCCCATGACTACCCCACCTCGATTACCGCAAGCTTTGCTACAACAACAACAAAAAAAAAATTAATGACACAAAAAAAATTTACTCTAAAACTACACATGGTATCAATAGGCAACTTGTAAAAATGAAAACAGGGTAATTTGAGTTACATGCTTGATTGAGGCCCCAATTTACTATTTTCATGTACTGGTTGTTAACATGTCATTGCTTTTGTCTCCTATATCCTCATTGCCAATAGATTCAAAAGAAACTGCAGTTTCTGAATCGATTAAGCAAAAACAAAGAAGATATCTTCTCCAAATTGAAACCAATGGAACATACAACTTTAATATTGTTTTTTAAACGAAATAGTTGTTATATTGTATTGAGTCAAAAGTAGCAGCTATACCCAACTTGCAGGAGTTACAAAATTATAAAAATTATGCTTTCCATTATAATTGTTAACAGTTCAGTGGGTCTGCTTAAGAACAATAGTATGCATGATTTTTGTATTGTAATGCCCTCATCCTTCTAAGCATTAATTTAATTTCATAAACAATTCATTTTCTAAATGGAGATAATGATTTCACAACATATATTCATGTTCTCAACCACAATTTCAGTAATTTAGATTTATCACAGGGTAATAAATTTCTGGTAAAATGAGATAAATGCATGACTTGACCCATACCTGATAGTGATGCTAATTTTTGCCGCTTTGCTGCCTCTGCTCCTGCTGATACATAGATTAATCCTGCCACAAACAAGCTAATAACTGCCCAAAACTACTGTCCTCCCTACCAACTAGGAAAACTACCTAGCTCCAGGATATCTACGGATATCCTGACCCTCCGTGCCCAAAACCTTCAGCAACTCGGTGTCTCCCTAGATCAAGCCACAGTTCAGATCACTCTGTTCCTTGCTTACAGCAAGCCAACAATCCACAAAATACCACAAGCTCACAGCCAATACAGTAGTGTACAGAAAGTTGCTACTCACAGTAGATACCGTGGTGCAGAACTCTCTGCTCACCCAGCACAATAGATCACAGCCAATTATCTAGTCCGCAGAATCTCTCTCCCTACTTCCGGCAATTACCGTGGTTCTGAGCTTACCGCCCCCACAGCATCCATTCCCGCCGACCGCCTGCACATCCCCCACTCCCGTCCCTTATCCCTCCCGCCGCCCAAAATTCTTCTGCTATCCTGCCTTATAAATTTCCCTAGAAGTGAAATATATCGACAAGGCATATAAAATTTTTTATTGAAAATGAAAATTACAGCCTATTATGGGCACTAGAAAGTCATTTCATGTTAATGGAAGAACCTGGAGATGTTGTGTTTCCTTTGTGAGGGTCTGGAGTGGGGTGAGCTAGGGGGATCATGAGTTCGACAGAGAAGTGTACAAGGGAGAGAGGTGCATAACAAGTCCTTCAACTGCATCCACAGAATCCTCTAAAACTTCATATTTTACATGAAGACTGCCAATAGTTTCCTTTACCTCTATTTCCCAATTTTGCAGGTGATGAATGTAAGCTTGGATTTCTTGGTGTTTGATTGGGGGATTTCGTGGTCTTGAAATTGCCCCTTGGGGTGGATTCTAAAGGTGTCTGGTGCTGTGCTCCATTCCCTTCTCCGATTTCTGTCAACACAAATAACATCAAATCCCTCCATCGTCGCCCTTCACAGAATTTGACGATAGTTGGAGGCCATAAATGAAACTTTAAAGGGGTGACAACTAGCAGGGACCAAGGTGGAATCCCCACCATATGGAACAGGTAATCCAGAAGCATCAAGGGATTCGGGGGGAGGACCTCCACCCGAAGACATCACTCAAGAACTGCAAAAGATCAAACTTCTGGAGTTTGTCGGGGGTCGCACCAGTGAACGCGCGAAAGCATGGTTGGAAGGCATGACAAGGTGTTTTTCCTTAAGGGACTATGCATCCAACTCAAAAGCGAAGATAACAATTTTTCAGTTAAGAGACAACACCTTGAACTAATGGGGCAACCTGGAATGACAACTGCATCTTACCCCAAACACAATATCTTGGGAACTTTTCGAGGAGAGGTTCCGAAGGAAATATCTACTAGCTTATTATGAGGAACAATAGGTAGGGGCATTTCATTCCTTAGTAAAGGGAAACATAACTGTAGAAGAATATGAGATCAGATTTATGGAATTGGTCAAATATATTTCGTATATGGATAAGGACCAACGACAGGTAGAGTGCTTCATCTATGGATTGAAACTTAAGATAAGAGCTATGGTGCAGATGTGGAAACTGACTTCGGTAGCGGAAGTTGTGGAAAATGTGCGTTATGCGGAGGAACACATGAACTTAACTGGAGGTATGAAACCCACTTTTTTGCATCGTACTGGATTCATGGGGAAGGCCCCTAGGACATTTCCCATGGGAGGGGGATCAAGGCCACCTCCATATGGTAACAGAGTCGCAACAAGGACAATAACCATAGGGATTTCAATGGAAATGAGTACATCATCTCGTTCATCACCAACGATGCAGACATGTCCACGACCATATCAGGGAACAGCTAGTCGGGGCAAGGGTTCTAGGGGAAGTAACTCATTTCAGAGACAGTCACATAACAATGTGTAGGTTCAATCGCGTGTAACCTGTTGGGGATGTGGAGGAACCCATTACTAGTGTGACTACCCAGAGTTACAATCAGGATTCACGCATAGAGAAGGAAAGGCCCCGATGGGAAGAGCAAGTAGCAACCACCATATTTACACAGCGGTTAATAATCGCCAGGTCGAGCATCAATCCACGGTGGTGGAGTCATCAGGTATGCTAAATCATATCAATGTTAAGATTTTATTTGATTCTGGTGCGACAGATAGTTTCATTTCACCATCTACATTAGAAAAGAGTGGGTTGGTAGCCTATGAGAATGATGACTTTAAACAAGTCAAGATGGCTTCGGGGGAAAAACAAGTGGTAGGACCTAGTGTTGATAATTGTATAGTAGACCTGGGAGTGTGTACTACCAGGTTGAAGGTATACGTCACTATTCTCGGGGCATATGACCTAATCATTGGAATGGATTGGTTAGAATCTCATCGAGCTTTGGTAGATTGTTTCACAAAGAGGGTGCTTTGTATCAACGATGAGGGAAGACCAGTAGAGATCTAGGGTGTATGGAGAAAGGTGTCATTACAATTTATCTCAACTATAAAGGTTAAGTGATGGTTGAGGCAAGGGTGTCGACTATATGTAGTGGAAGCAGTGAATGAAAGGAAGGGACCCTCATTAGATCAGTACCCGATATTGTCAGAATTTAAGGATGTTTTTCTAAACGAGTTACCAGGGTTACCTCCTGAGAGGGAGCTTGATTTTACTATTGAGATAAAACCTAGTGCAGAACCAATTTCCAAAAATCTGTATCGAATGACAGCACCAAAACTTTGTGAGTTGCAAATGCAGTGGAAAGAGTTACTAGACTTAGGGCTAATAAGGCCCAGTGTCTCATCTTGGGGCACACCAGTAATTTTTGTAAAGAAGAAGGATGGATCCTTATGACTGTGTATAGACTACAGGGACTTGAATCATGTGATAGTGAAAAATAGGTACCCAATGCCACGAATAGATGACCTCTTCGATCAGATGAAAGGAGAAACAATATTCTCAAAGATTTATTTGCGATCAGGGTATCACCAGTTAAGGATTAAGGAAGGCGATATCCCAAAAACTACCTTTCAAATTCGGTTTGGACATTACGAGTTTGTCGTAGTACCTTTCGGATTGACCAATGTGCCAACAGTATTCATGAGCCTCATGAACGATGTATTATAGAAGTACTTAGATCAGTTTATACAATTCTTTCTAGATGACATCCTCATCTATTCCAAGAATGAAAGGGAACATGAGGAACACTTACGAGTAGTGTTGTCCTACCTTAGAGAAAACAAATTATATGGGAATTTGTCAAAGTGTTCCTTCTTCCAAAAAGAAATTCATTATTTAGGTCATATCATTTCCAGTGAAGGAATCTTTGTAGACCCAAAAAAGGTAAAGGCCATTATGGAGTGGTCAATGCCGAAAAATGCCCATGAGGTGAGAAGCTTCATGGGGCTAGCAGGTTATTATCGGAGATTTATGGAGGGATTCTCCAAAATAGTGAAACCCATCACCACCTTGCAGTGCAAGGGGGTCGGGTATGAATGGACAGAAGAATGTGATTGTGCATTCATTGAGCTTAAGAGGTTACTAACTAGTGCTCCAATTCTATGAGTGCCAGATATGGAAAACGACTTCACAGTCTGTATGGACATTTCAAAGCAAGGGTTGGGGGCCATGCTAATGCAGGATGGAGGAGTGATAGCTTATGCGTCAAGGAAGTTGAAGAAACACAAAGAGCTATATGCGACTCATGATTTAGAGTTGGCAGCTATAATGCTATCTCTGAAACTTTGGAGGCACTATCTTGTGGGGTGAAACTTTGAGCTTAAAATTGACCATCAAAGTTTAAAACATCTCTTCACTCAAAGAGATCTGAATGCCAGGCAAAGGCGATGGAGTGAGTTTATGAGTGAGTATGATTTTGGTATTTCGTACATCAAGGGGAAGGAAAATGTGGTCGTAGATGCCTTGAGTAGTAGACAATGTGTCTTCTCCTTGATACCCTTAAAAGTGAATCTGAGGGAACATGTGTTGATGAAAATCCAAGGAGACAGTTGGTATTTAGAGGTTACTTCAAACCTCCAGAGTGGGAGGCAGTTTGATCCAAAGAATGAAGGATATAGTTTGGAAGCAGATGGACTATTAAGATATTGAGGAAGGATGTACATCCCTGAATATGGGGATATTCCAAGCATCATACTGAAGGAAGCCCATAGAGCACTTTATTGTGTGCATCCGGGTGTGAAGAAGATGTACGCAGACATGAGGAAGCTCTTCTTCTGGGTAGGCATGAAGTGCGATATAGTCCATTTCGTCACCAAATTCCTAGAGTGTCAACAAGTGAAATTCGATCACCATCACCCAGCAGGTCTCCTACAACCACATGATGTTCCTATGTCCAAGTGGGAAGTCATTTCTATGGATTTTTTTGTGGGGTTTCCGCTCACATCTAATAGACATAATTCCAATCTTGTGATAGTTGATAAGTTAACCAAGAGTGCTCATTTCATTCCGGTTAGAGACACTTACGATGTCACTGATGTGGCACGTGTGTTTGTGAATGAGGTTATCCGTTTGCATGAGATACCTAAGAAAATCATTCCAGATAGGGACTCCAGATTCACTTATAGGTTTTGGAAAAGTTTGCAGTCAATATTGGGTACTTAGTTGAACTTAATATCAGCTTATCATCCTGAGACAGATGGGAAAACCGAAAGAGTAAATCAAGTCAGGGAAGACATGCTCAGGATGTATGTCATGGATAATCAAGCCCAGTGGGAGAAGTATCTACCTTTGGTAGAGTTTGCCTACAATAACAGTTTTCATAGCTCCATTGGAATGCCACCCTACGAAGATCTGTATGGAAGGCCATGCAGAACGCCATTGAGTTGGGATAGAATAGAAGACTGAGTAATAGTTGGGCCATAATTGATTCAAGAGATGGAGGAATATGTGATTCAGATTAGGCAGAGACTAAAGGAAGCACGGGATAGGCATAAAAGTTATGTGAATGCACACAGGACCGACCAAAGTTATGAAGTGGGAGACCAAGTTTTCATTCGTATCAGGCCTAATAAGAGTACCATATGGTTCAGGAAGCGGACAAAATTGACACCTTGATTTATAGGACCATTCAGAATCTAAGAGAAAATTGGACCTGTTGCCTATCGTCTCGTACTGCCACCCCACTTTCATAAAACTCATAATGTATTTCATGTATATGTTTTACGTCATTATGTTGTTGATGAATCACATAAACTAAATTGGAAGGAATTGCAGGTATCGGGCATGGGAACTCTCACAGTAGAACCATTATGCATATTGGACCGTAGTGTTTGACAGCTCAGGAACCTTCTGGTAGACCAAGTTAAGGTCTAGTGGGACAAGTATAGTCCAAGATCTGCTACTTGGAAAGATGCCGAGACACTACGACGAGACTATCCCTCACTTTTTTGACCACCTCGAGGATATGTTTCTCGGAGGTGGGGTGTATGTAACACCACCTTTTGACTTAGACAACCAACATTACTTGAGGCCTACATACTTTTATTTTCTATTTTTTTTTCAGAGAAACTATTGAATGATACACTAAAACTTTTAAGATGTATGAACCTTTATGAATGTTATATGTATTTGAATAATGATGGTTATGATGCGATATATTGTGAGAATTTAAATTTTATGAATGTTTAAATGATATTAATGATGATGGATATAATGTGATCTACTATGTGAATGTAAATTTATGAATGTTTCAGTGTTATTAATGGTGATGGAAATGATGTGACATAATGTGTGAATGTGAATCCTATGAAGGTTTAAATGCTAGTAGAATGGTGTTTGATATGATGCAATCTATTTGATAAATGAAAATTTTATGAAGGGGTGTTGAAATTGAATTATGGGATATTATGAGATCTATTTCTAACTTGAAAACTTTGATGTTAAGTTGTTGGTACATGGATACCAAATTGAAATAATAATTGTATGCAATTACATGATGATAATATATAGAAATGTATGAGTTTGTGTTACAGACTAATATGCAGGTCATGGGTTATGAGATAGCCAAGGGATGATAATGATGAAAGTGAATTTCATGACCACTAGCCGAGAAACATTATGGTACAAATATATGTATGTGAAATTATATTGGTTTGGATGCATTGCTATGATATGTGGACCAATGCAGAATTTCAGGTGATGAGACTGCCCAAAACCAAATAAACGATGACAAAAATCCTAGCAACACAGTGCCACATTATATTCCATTGTAGGGTGTGGACCCTAGTTATGATTAGGAGGGGTGGAGGCATTTCCCACCATGTATCCTCTGAAACCTGAACATGGGAGGACAGTGTTAGCTCACGCTCCCCAAAACATGTGATGATGATTGTCAGTTGCCTATTGGGGAAGCTTGGTCGAGATAGTGACACTTCCTCTTATGGGTTCTATTTTGAGTTAGGTCAATATAGTTGACGCTCCAAGATAGTCCAGCATAGGAAGGATAGGAATGGAGATGGAAGTAAGTTAGAGAGGAAGGATGAGTAGAAATAGTTGAGAAAGTATGGAGATTTGTTTGATGGTGGAATTTAATGTTTTCCCTTCTAAAAGAGAATGTATATATATGAATATTCATAATTACGTAATTAAACAACAATTGTCTAAATAAAATTGTTGAACTAGGATAATTGTAATTAAACGATCTCATAAATGTTTGATTGGTTTATTGTACTTTATAAAAGACTAGTCTTGTTGATTGGATTGGATGCATACATAAATTACTAAAGGGTGATAGTTATTGACTATTAGTACATGCATGAGACTTGTATGTACTAGCTACACATGCATTTCTTGTACATATACACTAGTATGTATGAGTTTTCTTAACTTACTAATAGTGTTAGTTAATTGTTATGAATGTGTGAACCATGTTTCTTTTCCTTTGTACCATGAGATACCTTAACTCCGGGACGAAGTTTCCTAAAGGGTGGGTGTATGTAACAACCCTTCTTAAATAGATGTATAGGGATTATTAATTTTAATTAATTTGATAATCTGATTGTCCTAATATGTTGAGTTAAACAATAATTATTTATTAATAATATTATTTATTTATTTATTAATTGTTCATACCTGTCGATGATTAATTAATTAATTAATAGACTCATTAAATATTTGAGTACTGAATTAAAAGGGCTTAATAATTTTAGTTTATTTAATTAAAGACTTATGTATGAAGGGGGGGAAAGAAACATTAAATGGAGAGGATAAAATAATAAAGAAGGGGGGATAAGATAATAAAGAAGGGGGATAAGATAATAAAGAAGAGGATAAGGTAATAAAGGAGGAGATAAGGAAATTAATGAGGGGGAGGAGAGTCGGTGAAGGGGGAATATGACGGAAGAGTCCTAAGGGAGTGGGGGATTATATTTTTGGAGAGGAGGCATTTTGAGGGGGCATTGGGAGGGCAGGAGGGTATTTTCTATGACATTTTTTCTATGGGATATTGGTTGGTTTCAGCAGTTTGATTTTTGGGTTTTTGGGTGAATCATTGCAGGGGGCACTGGGTTGCTGGGGGTTTTGGGCACGGGGGATAGGATTCCTTTTGGTTTCCTAGAGCTAGGGATTCATACAGGTTGCTCCTAGCTGGTTAGGTGGTTAGTCAGTTTGGGTAGGGTTTGGTCAAGCAACAACAGGCTAGGCAAAGTAGCAGGGAAAAGACAACCAGCTCAACAGGAATTAGCATCAAAGCAGAGGTATTTGTATTATGTTAAGTAATTCTTATTCCGTTATAAAATTGTTGTTCATTAAATTAATTTAACATGATTATATGATGAATAAAATAAATTACTTAGTCTTTCTACGTAGAAGTAATCTTATCTATTTTAATTTATGATTTTTTTTTTTAGATTAAATTATTTTCATCTTTACACTTGTCGTATAAGAAAATTAGGGATTTTTATTGAAGAGGATTTTTTGTCCAAAAAATATCTTGGGAAGTGCACCCTACCCTACCACATATTTTGGAAACTTGAGAAAAGTTTTTCAGTGGTCATATTCTCCATAAAGTCAAACCCTAGTTTTGAATGGTACCAGAAGACAAAAAACTAGAAAACTAGAACCAGTACGAGAAGTTACAGTCCAAAATTGTGCAAGTCAAGTTTCAATGGGTAAAACTTGGAATTTTCTCCTCGCCTCAGCCCAACGCATCTCCTGGTAAGCTCAGTTTCATTTTTTGAGAACTTTCATTTTTTGGTCATTTTCTTAGCTCCAAGTCAAGATGTTTGCAAGAACCAAGCTTGTTGACAAGTTAGAACCTGTGTAAAAGTTGCGTGCATGGAAGTAAATAATTGGACTCATTCTTTAAGAGAATGAACTTATAAAATTCATAAAATAAAATGTACTGGAACCCGAAGAAGATGTAGTCAAAGAGAAGTACAAGAAGGATGCGATTAAGGATAAAAGGGTACTTGTAGAGTCTATTAAAGACCACTTTATCCCTCAAGTGTTTTGTAAGAATACTCGAAAATATATTTTTGATGCCCTAAATAGAATGCATGAAGGAAATAACATCAACTATAAGATGAAATTGAGAACCCAACTCAAGAATACAAATATGCAAAAATGAGAAGCAGTTCAAGACTATTTCTCTAGGTTTTATCAATTGAAGTAATATTTAGAGGAAATTGGAGACAAATTAGATGAATATGGACACATAATGAAAACTCTTAATGGTTTCTCAAGACCTTGGGATTCCTTCATCCAAACTATTTGTGCAAGAAAAGAGAAACTCCAATTTGATACTTTATGGGAAGAATGTGTTCAAGAAGAAGAAAGAGTGGCCAACTGAGAAGTCATCCTATTAACGGATGAATATCAATCCCTAGCTTCTCATGATAAATGTGGAAAGAAAAAGTATCATTTTCAAAAGGATACCCACATTCATAAAGAATCTCACTCTCCAAAGAGATTCCAGAAATATCATAAGGGTCAAAGAAAGGGAAAATATTTATCCTCCTATGATTGTTATCATTGTGATAAGATGGGACACATTTCTAAGAACTATCCTTCCAGAAAGAAATAATACAAGAAGAGAAATAAAAAAATACATCATTCCGATGAAATTGAAGATGACGAGCCACCCAAGAGTTTAACTAAAGAAGAGATTGAATATTATGTTTTTTTTTCCTCCCTCTCAGGATCTGTGACACCTCAAGAGGATACTTGGCTCATAGATAGAGGCGAATCTAAGAAAATGACAGGTCAGAAAGACATTCTCTCTAGCCTTACAGAAAATGACTTCCCCCAAAATGTTTCACTTGGAGATGATTATGAGTTCCCTATAAAAGTAATGGGATAATCCAACTACAAACTTAATTCAGGAACTCTGATGAGAATGCAAAATGTACTCTATGTACTAGGTTTGAAAAAGAACTTACTTTCTATATCATCCCTAGATAAGAAAGGTTTCATGGTTTCATTCATAGATGGTGAAGTTATTATGTGGTCTAAAGGAAAAACTATAGAAGGTTCAATTATTATTGAATAGAATAAGGTGGTTTGTACAAGTTAAAAGGTCACTCATATGTATCCTTGACTCACTCTCCTGGAAGTCCTTGTGAACTTTGAAATATAAGACTATCTCACATCAACTACAAAGCCTTACCATATGTAAGAAATGTAGTTACAGGTTTACCAAAATAAAATTTTATCATGAAGGTGTATGCAAGGGATGTGCACACGGAAAGAAGATAAAGAATCATTTTCCAAAGAGTGACAATAAGGTAGAAAGAATCTTAGAACATGTCCACTCAGATGTATGTGGTCCAATTACATCAACCTCTCTAAGTGGGTATGTATACTATGTATCCTTTATTGATGATTACTCTCTTAAGACTTGGGTTTATTTCTTGAAGTAAAAAGATGAAGTACTTAGAAAGTTGGAGGAATTCAAATACTTGGTAGAAAACCTCTCCGAAAGGAAAATAAAGATTCTTAGGTCAGATAATGGATGAGAGTACACTTCAAATGAATTTGGAACCTTTTGCAGAGATGTTGGGATTAAGAGGGATCTCACCACTCCCTATAATCCTAAAAGAAATGGTGTAGCAAAAAGAAAGAATAGGATGATTATGGAAGAAATAAAGACTTTGATTCATGATCAAGATCTTCCATTGCACTTATGGGATGAAGTAGCAAGAACATCTGGATATGTCCAAAATTGATTATACCATAGTGCACTTGGATTCAAAACTCCTGAAGAAATGTTCACCAGAAATAATCCTAAGCCATTCTCCGACTATATGGCCTTGATGTGTGATCTCGTAGAAAAGGAATCTACTTTCTTTGAATAAGTCATTCAAAATAAAGAATGGATGGATTCCATGATAGAATAATACTAGTCAATTATAAAGAATGATGTGTGGGAAGTAGCTCCGAGACCAAAGAACAAAGATGTTGTATCTTTGAAGTGGATATACAATAGAAAACATGCAGCATATGGAAGTATTGAAAAACATAAGGAAATATTTGTGGCTTGTGGATTTTCTCAAAAGGAAGGTATTGACTATGAATAATCATTTTCTTTTGTAGCCAGATACACTTCTATAAAAACCATCATAGCTCTTGCAGCCAAAATTAAGTGGAAGTTACATGAGATGGATGTGAAAACAACTTTCTTAAATGGTGTTATTGAAGAATAAGTGTATATAGAAAAACCACAAGGGCATGAATTTTAATATAGAGAGACTCATTTCTACAGGTTGAACAAAGCCTTGTATGGGTTGATGCAAGCTCATAGAGCTTGGTATGGAAGAATTGATAGTTTCTTGATGAGCCTGGGCTTTACCACTAGTAAAGTTGATCCTAAACTTTAATTTAAGGTTATGAATGATGACCATTTGTATTATTACTATATTTGGATGAATTTTTCTTAGTAGGAGAAGAAAAACTCATCACATATTGCAAGAATAAGCTCGTTGTAGAATTTGATACAAAATACTTATGCCTGATGCATTATTTATTAGGTCTTGAAGTTTGGCAGAGCCCAAAGAAGATCTTCCTTAACAAAGGGAAGTATGCACTTGAAATACTAAAGATATTTGACATGTTCAAATTTAAATCCATGAACACACCCATGCAAACAAATTTGAAGCTCCTAATTGATACTTCATCATATTTGTTTGATGCTACTCTATACATGCATATTATTGGATCATTGATGTATCTAACGAATACCAGGCTGAATATATGTTTTGTTGTGAATACCTTGAGTTGGTATCTAGTGGAGCCCATACCTATTCACCTTGTAGATGCAAAGAATGTGATGAGATACTTTAACGATACACTGGATTATGGTCTCTTCTATACTGGAGATCATGACTTCAGACTGTGTGGTTATATTGATTCATATTGGGATAGAGGTGCTTCAGACATGAATAGAACTTCAGGATGTTGTTTCAATTTGGGGTCATCCATGACATAATGGAAAATAAGGAAGCAATCTAGTATTTCTCTCAACATGGAAGAAGTTGAATACATTGCAGCATGTTCCGCCAGTTGTGAAGCCATATGGCTTCATAAGTTGTTGACAAGTGTGTTCAATCTGTAGATGGAAGCCAATATGATTCTATGTGATAACAAAAGTTGTATAAATATGACGAAGAACATAGTGTTCCATTATAAGTCAAAGTACATATATATCTAGTATCACTACATTCATGATATGGTGTAAAGGGGAGTTGTAAAGCTCCAATATCTTGGAATAGATGAGAAGGTTTCATATATGTTTACCAAGATTCTGTCTCATGTTAAGTTTGAGTACTTCCGAGACAAGCTTGGTGTTTTATGAAAGGAACTCCCTCGAAAGGGGGAGTGATGTTGATGATACTATGGTATCCTAACCAACAACGAGTAGCTCCATTAGGATTTTATATTCTAGGGGATTGAACATCCCTGGAAAGACCCGAAGATCTAGTAAGGATAGTCTATCAGAGTACCTATACTTGTATATTCCATCTATGGTCAGTAGTGATAGCTCTGTTAGGATTTTATATCCTAGGGAATCATATGATTTCTAGGCATATCCCGAAGGTCTGGTAAGGATGGTCTATTAAAGTACAACGTGGAATATTTTTAGGATTTAATATCCTATGGAATCTTATGATTCCTAGGAAGATATCGAAGGTCCGGTAAGGATGGTTTGTCAAAGTACCAAAAATGTTTTTGTTGATACACCTACCTCTTTTTTTTTCCACATGTTGATGATGTTGTTTTTTTAGCCTCGTGTTGTTGCTGATGTCATTGTTTCAGCCTCATGTTGTTGATGATGTTGTATAAACTCTTTCCTATTGATGATGTTGTATCAACTTTGTTTTGTTGAATATGTTGTTGTTCTAGCTTCATGCTATTGATGTTTATTTTTCAACTTCATGTTGATGATGATGATGATGTTACTCCAACTTCATGTTGTAAATGATGACGATATTGATAATGAGAAAAAAGTTTCGATGATATTATAGATTTGTCGATCAATGTTCTAGATGTTTATGATGATGCTTCTCTCTCCTTCTCTTGATGAAGTTTTAATGGGTCATGTTAGTAGAATACCCTTTTTGTTAAGGGGGAGTGTTGAAATATTCTAATTTTGAAGAATATTCTAATTATATTTGAGTTATTATCTTATAGATCAAATACCCTTTTGTGGATTGATCATGTCAAGTCTTGTATAATATCAAATCCCATTTTTTGGATTGGTCAAACCATATTTCTATGGTAGTGTTTGTAAAGTCGACCCCTAGTGTTTATAAAGTGGTTTAAGCACTTCTAGAAGAAGTCGGCCCCACCAAGTGAAGAGACATAACCCTAGTGCCTCCTAAACTAGTATTAATATGTGAGGATGGTGCCTCACTTATACACTCTCACACTCACTCATCTAGTGCACATATCTTGAAGGCAATTGTAGTTGCAGGAGGAAGGAGAAGAGAGGTCCATGCTCAATCATAGTTTATTCTTGGTGTTTTGGTCTTAGTCTCGGCATTGTATTGGAAATCTATAATTGAGGAATATTTTGTTGGGTTTTATCCCCCATGAGGGTTTCCAAGGATTAAATTTTGTGTACCTTGTGATTATATTTCTTTCAGATCCTCGTTATGATTTTGTTTTGGAAATGCATTGAACTATCACGTATTTTGGAAATAAACTAATAACAACAGTGCAAACTTAACAACTCATAACATATTTGCAAATGGGTTGAGGTAGCCAAGTTGGAAGAGTCACTTTGAGAAACAAATTCAAGTGTTAATATGGAGCAGTGTATGGAGGCACTCACTTGGATAGACTTGGATTCATACATCTAAGAAGTGGGGAGGGTGGATTGTCATGCCACAACCATTGTGAAATTTTGTATGAAATCCTTGGAAATATATTACTTTCAAGTAAGTGTAGAATGACTTGAGGAGTTAAAACGAACGATGATGAAAGTCAGCTTGGTGTTGAGGTACACTACAAGTAGAAGATCTTCTAGTTGAGGAATTTGAAATTTTTTCAAAAAATCCTCAGTTACAACCTCCTCTATTAGATGTGGAGGTTTTAATAGATTTTTTAATGGATGTTCCATATAACTAAAAGAAATTGATCGGGAGAATTTTGTATCATACGATTTAAAATGAACTAGTGTAACATTAAATAAAATTCCCCAGTGCGTACCTAAACATAAAATATACCTGAATGAATTTACATAAAACCCAAAAATGCATCAGTGCACCATTACATAAATTGTTGTTGCATACATAAAATTAAAACTCATCGGTTCACCATTACATGAACTAGGGTGGTTATAGTTACTATGCCCCAAATTCCTATTTTGTTGTATGCAATGCCAACACACTTGTATTTTATGTCCATCATGGTTCTTGTATAATATGTATGTTCTGATGCATGTATTACCCTATGCAGTGAAAGGTATTTAAATTTTGAATATTCAATTTTAGATGTCTACGCCATCATTTTTTTGAAGCGTGAGTGCTTTTATTACATATAATGCACCATCTCGCATTTATTTTATTCAACACACTGGTGCATTTAATTTATTTAAATCAACAATGTTTTTATTATATTTAAAAAACAAGTGCGTATTTATCACATTCCCACCATAGAATTTTAATCTCTGTGTGTGTGTGTGTGTGTGTGTGTGTGTGTGTGTGTATTATCACATGTTTTATGCATCCATGCTTCAATATAATTAATATTCATCAGTGGTTTGGTATGCTTAATATGCACTGATGCATATATCCCCTTAAAAAGCATTGATTTCTATATTATTCCAAGCACCATTTTGTGAAATCATAAAAATTAACTGATGTGTAGATATTTTAATTAATTAATTTTTTACAAATGTTTTTTATACTAATATTGTTTTTATATTTCTATTATTTCATTTTGATATAATGATTTCATTAATGCCTTATCCAATGGATTAAACTTCTTTTATTTGCAACAATGTAAATCATTCACATATTAATTAATTAGCAACAAAACATTTAACAACATTTTGGAATCCACTCCCCCTAGTGTCTCTCTCTCCAACAATACCCCCACCTTCCTTGCCTCCAACCATCTCCCCACCCTCCCTCCCTCTCCCTCCCTCTCTCTCTCTCTCTCTCTCTCTCTCTCTCTCTTTCCTTGCATGCCTCTCTCTCTCTTTCCTTCCTTACCTCTCTCTCTTTCTCTGCCACCCTTTGTCTCTCTCCCTCTATATACCACCCTTTCTCTCTCACCCTCTCTCTCTA
>ML845980.1:15700-27615 GCA_009831015.1 Picea engelmannii | reverse complement strand
CAATTCACATCAAAACAAAGTCGAACCTAAAATATGTTTAATCAAAGTTGAACAGAATGAAAGGAAGGCTCCATATGCATGAAATTTGAGCTTCTCAGAATATTAGAGCAGAGATGAAACAATAATAAAATTTACCATGATTTTCGTTAGAGTAGCTCGGCCACCTTTCCCTTAAAGTTTTTAGCTCAATAGATGATCGAGCCACCTCCAATCACACAACCTTCTCGATCACACATCTTTGACGTATATATTTTTTCAACAACCTCTCTTCAGCTAAGAGATAGCTTCCCGCAGTACAGATGACATAAAATTCCATCGATTACAGATGAGACAAAATTTCTTTCTCTTCCATCTTTATCCCTGCTTCGGAGGCACGTCCGCCAGGTTCGTTCATGTGCTTTTTTAGTTTTGATTTAAAAATTAATCATAATTTTCTCAACGGTTCACTTTTTCCCGTCAACCCCTACCCCCCAGATCTTTGGCGGGTCTTATCTCTGCCTATCCTTTCCTATACTTCTAATGTCTCTTTTGGAGTAAATTGGTCATGAACCTCATGCCTAAGAGGGACCGTCCCAATCATAATTTTCTTTCACTTTTTCCATGCCTAGGAGGGACCGTCCTCCAGGTTTGTGTGCTTTTTTAGTTTTGAATTCTAATTTAATCTTAACATAAATTTAATCATAATTTTCTCAACGGTTCACTTTTTCCATGGATGAGGCATAGTCCGCCTTCTGCTTTTTTAGTTTTGATTTCAAATTTAATCATAAGATTTGATGTAACATAATCACATGTTGTTTTTAGTTTTGAATTCAAATTTAATTAGATTTTTTTTATTTTATTTTGTGATTTTTTAAAATAGAGATAACTTTGTGTTTTGATTTCAAATTTAATAAAAAAGATTTCTTATTTTGTGTTTTTTTAAATAAGGGTATGTCATTGCATGATTCATTCTATTTTTTTTCAAGATTTAAGGTTAAATATATGAACTTGGATGATGCAAGGTTTTAAGGAATCAAGTCAATTTTTTTAAAACTATTTGGATTGATTTATACCTTAAATTTGGTGTACATATTCATTTATTGACATTTATTTATGTGTTTTGGTATAACTATCCAAATCTTCATGTTAGCACTTGTGAGAAAATCACATTACATTTTGCATTTGGAGTTTAGTTTAGAGTTAATTGTTTTTTGTTTTTTTTTTGTAACTAGGGGAATCGGTAACAACGACAATATCATACTCATGACACGGGGTCGAATCTTGCCATCCTTATAACCCCTAGGGAGGAACGCACAACCTGCAAGCACGTCGAGTAAATCGGGGTGATAATCGACCTTGAGACCTCTTTTTACATATTTCCTTCCAATTACACGGCACTTGCCAATCGGTCTACACCCCTGCCAGCAGTTTAGAGTTGATTTTTATTTATTAATATCATAGTTGATTACTTTATGGTAGTCTAAATTTTTATCTTCTATATTATAAAGTTTTAAAATTGTGAAATGTTAAAATTTTGGAGAACATTTTCACCCAAGGATATCTATACAATGTTTTACTTTAGGAATGTTTGAATCCTTTATAGTTTTTTGATTGTTGTCTCACACATCACCTTTCTATTTATAAATTCTATTATATTAGAATTTTCTTAAAATATATGCATTGTCTATGTTTGCAAAAACTTATGGTAGAGTAGCATAGTTGGAATAAATGTTTCGTTAGCAATGAAATAAAAATTTAGGGGATTTTCTTAAAAATTTAGGAGTATTATTTGTCATAAGAGTACCATTTCTGGTGTGTAAAATATCATAGGGTTAGACAATGTGAGCTTGTTTTGAGTTCTACCTACTAAAAAAATTGGTTCTACTCTAGGAAAATTGGTATTGATGTACATGTCATCCATTGAAGATAGAACTAATGTTGTGAAATTAGTATGGAATCATGGTAGATTAGTCTAGCCATTGATTTTTTTTCCATCTGTCTTTGTGATTGGTTGTGTATGCACATTCATTCTAACCTTTAACGTGTTTTAATTCATACCTCAACCCCATAGAGGGATATTTGTGACCTATGAGGATAATTGATGATAAAACTCATGATGGAGATGCATCATTTTCTTTAACCTAGAGGTAAATTACCTTACTCGATATTCGAATATGAGATATCTACCCAATTTGTTTTATTTATCAAGTTGATGATCCTTATGGTTTTTGTCCAATGCCTAGTTTTAAAACTTTTATTGGGACATAATGGACAAGTTTTTGATGTTTCTGAACCATTTTATTGATATGGAAGAACGAATGGTCCTTACTTTAGAATTTAAGAAACTTGTCCTTTGCTTACAGATTGTGTTTCCATGCTACTTTGATAATATTATTTTTGAAAGGGACTTATACAAATATTATTTCATTATTGATGCAGGAGCATCGCCAATGTCAAGCGAGTGTGGGACAAGCACCAACACATTTTGAGCACATGATAAATTGTTTAAAAACTTTTGAAGATTAAATGCGCCAATCTTAAATGAGATAGTTAAGGAGAGGAATATTTATATATTGAAAAGGACCTTGAGCGATCCACTCTCGTCCATAGTAGGTAGAAAGAATTTAGGTTAGTAGGTAGCTTTGAATTCTCTGATTAGATAGTTTTAGGAGTGGAGGGAAAATGGATATAGACACCCTCATTGTGTATTTGTAACATAGAAGGAGAATGCCAATTGAGAGCAGAGTAGTGAATAAAATTTCCAAGAAAGAGAAGAGAGCATACAGAGTTGAAACAGAGAAATTATGTTTGAGAAAACACCCATGTATAGAGGTTTGAGTTAATAGAATAAGTCTTTAATTCAAATTCATGGCGTTGTGTTCGTTTCTTGTATGCGTATGCTGAATGGTATGTTCATGGTTTTACTCTTCCTGTCATGCAATTGCTTTTATGCTATGTATGAGTGTTTTCTTGTTAAATGTTTGAAATCTGAGAGGAAAGGGTAAATGAAAAATGAGTTCCATTATTTCTCTGTCTGAGTAAGGATTCCTGCAAGGAGTGTAGTTGAATAGTTCGCAAGGTGTGCATTGAAAAAGGATTCAGAGATTTATCTCTGGAATTCTTAGAAGAGATAGCTTTTGTTCTCATCTCCTCTGAAGGGAATATTTGACACAGGAGTCATGCAAGGTGCGCACAGACCAATCTTGAATACAAGGTCTGAAAACCCTGAGAAACCATTGAAGGTTTTCCACAAGGAGTGTGTGCAGGAGGTTCTTGAGGGGCTGGAAGTCGTGGAAGACCTCTGAAGGACTTGAATTTGCTAAGTCGTCGAAGGGAAGAGATGAACGAACAAAATTCTATGTAGAGGATTAGCGAAATCCCGCCAGCCGTCCGATTTGATAGAGAAGAAGAGATGTTACAGCTGTTACCAGATTTTCAAGCTCAGGAGATTGTGGACCGCTAGATCCTCACCTAATTACCCATCAACCGTCCAATCTGACAGGACTTGCACGGGGTTTAAACCCTCACAAGCAGAGTGAAGGTCCCGAAAAGGTGTCGGGATATCGAGGTGTCAGAGTTCGAGATATTGTAAGTCCTGTGGACAAGAGATCAGGTAAATCCACGGAGAAACCCCAAAACAGATCAGAACCATCCATCAGTTGAGGCAAGTGGCAGGGATCGAGAGCCATTGGCATCTCGAAAGTCTAGAGACCAAGAGTTCGAGACCTTTTGAGTCCTAAAACAGTGAAAGGATCACGACCATTGATCTAAGGAAGGACACGTGTCGTGTGATCATACAATTAGGAGATATGGACACTGAGAGTGACATAAGTGAGTGTTTTTTACTTTGCATTTGGCGAAGTCTGAGATTTGATCTAGACCGTCCATCAATTTGGGACGCGTGGCAGAAATCCTTGAAGTCGAGGTTCGGTGTTTCGCAAATGCTGAAGACAAGAAACACTTACATTTCGGAACTGTGAATTCTGAAATCCCGATAAGGAGGAAAGTTATATTGTGGGGCGAGTTGTCATCATATTGAAAAATCAGAATTCGAGAGATCGGAAGACCCGTGGGAAAATACATTTCGGCATTTGAAACCCCGAAGTCTCGAGGGAGATCAGCGACCGTTGGACTAGTAGATGATCACAACCATTGATCATGTTTAAGGTGGAAAGGGGTTCGTAGTTGATGTCATATCAGGATTTAGAGGAACGGGGATCCTGAGGACAAGAGGTCCCATACATTTCGACATCCGAAACCCTGAAATCCCGAAAGGAGATAGGACTGCGGTCATATAAAGGGAGGTCATATGGACCAAAAGTATTGCCTAGGGGGATAACTGAGTTAAAACATCTTGGGATATAGGAGATCGGGAAATTGGGAAGACAAAGATTTGTGACATCGGGGATTGTGAAACCTCGAAGCCTGAAATTTTATTTTTCTATTGTGAACGGAAAAGAGAGCAGGCCTAAAGGCTGTAAGGAGTAGAAAAGCCATATGGGTTGATTTTATTAGAGATTCCAAGGAGGAATCAAAGAGCCACTTTGGCTCAATGGTGGAATTAGAATGATCCTTAATACCAAGAGGTCAGCGCAGAGGCCTTTGCCGAGGCAGAGGGTGTGGTCTGTGTCAGTTTTGGTATGAGAGCCCAGAAAGGGTTCTTTGCTTTCTGTGGCAAGGAAAAGGAAAATTCACCATGCCGCCAAGAAGAAGGGACATGCAAACACCCGATCCACCATAGGAAAGGGAAATACCAAGAAGAAGAGGTAGGCAGGTGCCTGACCCAGCCGTGGCAATAGAAATGCGTGATTTACGTGCCAGACTTGAGGACATGGAGAGAGAACATAAATGCACAGTCGATATTGGGGATCTTATTGATTCCGAAAGTGAAAATGAAATTGAACATGAAGAAGAAGAAGTCTCAGTGGAATATGCCGCAAATGAATGCTTGATTAGAGCTGTCGCAAGGATGGGTGCTAGGGAAAAAATGGACATCCCAGTTTATGAAGGAAACTTGGACGCTGAAGAACTTCTAGACTGGATTAGAGCTCTAGACACTTATTTCAACTATGAAGATGTCGAGGAACACAAGAAGGTCAAACATGTTGTCACAAGCTTGAAAGGGCATGAAACATTGTGGTGGGATGAACTACAAGATGACAGATGCTGAAGAGGCAAGCAGAAAATCAGGAGTTGGGATAAGATGATTGCAAAGATAAAGGAAAAATTCATCCCCAGAGATTACCAGATTACTCTGTTTCGAAGAATGTAGAATTTGAGATAGAAGCTGATGACAGTGAAAGAATACACTGAAGAATTCTACAGGCTGAACATCAGGGCAGGTCATCGGGAAAGTGATGATGAAAAAGTTGCCAGGTACATAAATGGCCTGAGATATGACATTACGGATGAGATGATCATGGTAACCATCTGAATGGTGGAATATGCTTATCAGATGGCTCTAAAGGCTGAAGAGAAGCTGAGCCGAAAGTAGGGTCAAAGAGGCCGAGGCAGAAGTCAAGCCAGGGGCAAACCAGTTGTCCAAGATAAAAATTTGAAACCCAAGGAGGACTAGAAGAAACCTCAGGCTCGAATTGAAAGAGGTGGAACCTCACACCAAGGGAAATATTCTAAACAGAGAGTGCAACATACCGAACAAAGAGGAGATTATGCTGATAATAATACTTTTCCTCGTACTAGAGGTAGAGGAAGAGGGAGAGGTGGAGTAATAAAGTGCTTCACGTGTGGAAAGAATGGACACAAATATTATGAATGTCTAGATAAGAAAAAAGAGAGTGGAGAGACTTACATTGCCGAAGCACAGAGGGGGAATGTTGAGGCAGAAGATGCTGAAGGCGGAAGATCGCTGATGATGCAAAAAGTTATTTTGACACCAGAGAAGGAGGTGGAGAGTCCAGTACAAAGAAACAAACTTTTTCGGACTACTTGCAAAACCGAGGACAGGGTATGCAATTTCATTGTGGGCAGTGGTAGCACAGATAATCTTGTTTCAACCGAGATGGTAGAAAATCTAGAGCTGGAGACGATTGAACATCCAAGTCCATATAGAGTTTCATGGCTACAAAAGGGACATTAGGTAAATGTCACTAAACAATGTTTAGTTGAATTTAAGATAGGGGGATATAATGATAAGATACTCTACAATGTTATTCCTATGGATGTTTGTCATTTATTGCTGGGTAGATCGTGGTAATATGACGGAAATGTGATTCATGATGGGAAGATGAACACATACACCCTAGAAAAGAATGGGAGAACTCATATGTTGCTTCCAATCAAAGATAAGGAAGTGAAACCTGAAGTAATTAACATTGTACTTCTCATGAGTGGGAAGGAACTCCTTATCGAGGTCAAGAAGAAGGAGGAACCACAATTTTTTGTGGTCAAGAAGCCAATGATTGTTTTAACCATCACAAGGATAGATGATCTACTAGAAGAAGTTCAGGAACTATTGGAAGAGTTCGCTGACATAGTAGTGGACGAACTACCTCATTCGTTGCCACCAATCAGAAGTGTGAGTCATCATATTGATCTCATACCTGGATCCATTTTACCAAACAAAGTAGTGTACAGATTAACACCGCAGGAGAATGAAGAGGTTAAAAGACAAGTCCAGGATTTGTTGGACAAAGGGTTTGTTAGAGAAATCTTGAGTCCATGTGTTGTTTCGATAGTACTCAGTCCAAAGAAAGACAGAGGTTGGAGGATGTGTACTAATTCAAGAGAAATTAACAAGATAACCATCAGGTATAGATTTCCATTACCAAGGATGGATGATTTGATGGATTGCTTAAGTGGAGCAATTTTTTTTTCGAAGATTGATTTGAAAAGTGGTTATCATCAGATTCACATGAGGGAAGGTGATGAATGGAAGACAACCTTCAAGACTAACAAAGGGTTGTATGAATGGCTTGTTATGCCATTTGGTTTAACAAACGCACCAAGTACCTTCATGAGGTTGATGAACGAAGTCCTGAAGGAGTTCATTGGAGAATTTGTCATTGTGTATCTGGATGATATACTAATCTTCAATAAAACAAAGGCAGAGCATCTAAAACACTTAGTTACAGTAATGAAGAGATTACAGCAAGAGAAGTTGCTTATAAACATGAAGAAATCCTCATTCAGGAAGACAAAACTCATCTATTTGGGCTTTGTTATTTTTGCAGACAAATTAAGGATGGATCCAGATAAGGTGGAAGTAATCAAGAATTGGCCATCACTGAAGAGCATATTTGAGGTGAGAAGTTTTCACGGATTGGCTGGTTTCTACCGGAAGTTCATCAGGAATTTCAGTGGAATTAGTGCACCGATGATGGACACAGTGAATAAAAGACACAAATATTTTCACTGGACAGAGGAGGCTGAGAAGAGTTTTAATCTATTGAAGAGGAAAATCACGAAACAACCAATTCTGGTGTTCCCTGATTTCCAAAAGACATTTCAAGTGAAATGCGATGCAAGTGGATTTGCAATAGGGGAAGTCTTGAGTCAAGAAGACAGGCCAATAGCATACTTCAGCGAGAAGCTTAATAAAGTGAAGGTGAAGTACTCCACATATGATAAGGAGTTCAATGCTATCATTCAGGCATTGAAGAAGTGGAGACACTATTTGATTCTGAAGGAGTTTGTCCTATACAGTGACAATCATGCACTGCAGTTTGTGACTCGACAGGAAAAGTTAAATCAAAGACATGTAAAATGGGTTGAATACATGCATAAATTTACTTTTGTAACTAAGCATATTTTTGGAACTACTAACAAGGTTGTTGATTCTTTGAGCAAGAAATGTTTGCTGTTGCAGGAGTTCAGAGTTAAAACACTAGGTTTTGGTGACCTCAGGGACATGTACAGAGATGATCCAGATTTTAAGGAGGCATATGAAGTAGCTGAGAATCCAATTCTCGGAGGCAGAAGTCAATGGATAGAATACATGATCCAGGAGGGATTACTATTTAAGGGTAATCAACTGTGTATTCCAAAATGCTCCGTGAGGGAGAATTTGCTGAAGGAGAAACATAGTGGAGGATTGGCCGGACATTTTGGTCATGAAAAAACATTCACAAAGATGAATGAGTCATATTTTTTGGCTAGGAATGCAAGCCGATGACAAAATATTTGTAGACAGATGCAGAATTTGTCAGCATTCAAAGGGAAAGAGGCAGAATGTAGGTTTTTATCAACCATTGCCAATACCTGAGAGGTCGTGGGATGCAATCAACATGGATTTCATATTGGGGTTGCCAAGAACACAAAGAGGATTTGACTCAATCTTTGTGGTGGTGGATAGATTTTCCAAGATGGCACACTTTATTCCATGTCAGAAAACCAGTGACGCAACTCACATTGTGAACCTGTTTTTCAAAGAAGTCATTCGACTTCACGGCTTACCAAGGAGCATAGTTTCGGACCGAGACACTAAGTTCATGGGACACTTCTGGAGGACCTTATGGAAGAATCTGGGAACTAACTTGTCATTTAGTTCAGCTTATCATCCTCAGACGGATGGATAGACAGAAGTCATAAACAAGAGTTTTGGAGACTTGTTGAGGAGCTTGGTGACAGAACACCATAGCCACTGGGACAACATATTACCACAGGCAGAGTTTTCTTATAATGATTCAATCAATAGAAGAACAAGATGAAGTCCATTTCAAATTGTTTATGGCATCCATCCGAGTGGAATTTCTGAGCTGAGGGATTCAGAATAGATTGTGACTAGGAGCGCTAGTGCAGAAGACTTCACAGAAGCGATGAAAGAACTTCACATCTAGGTGAAGGAGCGTTTACAGAACTCGAGCCAGGAGTATAAATGAAGACTAGATCAACACAAAAGACAACTTCAATTTGAAGTTGGTGATGTGATTCTAGCACAGCTGCGAAAGGAAAGGTTCCCGAAGGGGACATATAACAAACTGAAGATGAAGAATATCGTACCATGTAAGGTCTTGAAGAAATTTGGGGAAAATTCTTATGAGATTGAATTACCCGATGGGATCGGAATTTCTTTGATATTCAATGTATTAGATTTGTACCCATACAAAACTAAGGAAGAATGAATAAGTGATGAAAAACCATAGATCCAGTGGACAACGCAGATGCATGTTGCAGAGAAGCCACAGATGGAAAGAAAACTAGACAAAAGAATTAGCAAGAAGACCAGAAGAAAAAAATACTTTGAATACTTGGTCAAGTGGAAGGGACATCCAGTTGAAGATACCAGCTGGGAGAATGAAGCAGAGATTCAGAAGCATGGACATACCATGCAAGAGCTCATGGACAGGAGCCCATGAAAGTTTTCAAGCGAGGGAGTAAACCTGACGCAGACCGCACCCTCTACCTCGACAAAGGCCTCTACACTGACCTCCCAGTCTTAAGGATCATTCTAATTACACCTTCAATCCAAAGTGGCTCTTTGATTCCTCCTTGGAATCTCTAATAAAATCAACCCATAGGGCTTTTCTTCTCCTTACAGCCTTTAGGCCCGATCTCTTTTCCGTTCACAATAGAAAAATAAAATTTCAGGCTTCGAGGTTTTGCAATCACTGATGTCGCAAACCTTTGTCTTCCTAATTTCCCGATCTCTGATATCTTGAGATGTTTTAACTTATTTATCCCCCCGGGATAGACTTTTGGTCCATACGACCTCCCTTTATATGACCGCAGTCCTATCTTCTTTCGGGATTTCAGGGTTTCAGATGTTGAAATGTATGGGACCTCTTGTCCTCAGGATCCCCGATCCTATGAATCCTGATATGACGTCAACTAGGAACCCCTTTTCACCTTAAACATGATCAACGGTCATGATCGTCTACTAGACCAATGGTCCCTGATCTCCCTCGAGACTTCGGGGATTCTAATTCTGAAATGTATTTGCCCCCAGGGCTTACAATCTCTCAAATTCTGATTTTTCGATATGATGACAGCTGGCCCCACAATAGAACTTTCCTCCTTATCAGGATTTCGGACTTCACAGTTCTGAAATGTAAGTGTTTCCTGTCTTCAGGATTCACGAAACGCCGAACCCCGACTTCAAGGATTTCCACCACGCGTCCCAAATGGATGGATGGTCTAGATCAAATCTCAGACTTCGCCAAATGGAAAGTAAAAAGATCTCACTTATGTGACTCTCGGTGTCTAGATCTCCGAATTGGATGATCGCGCGACACGTGTCGTTCCTTAGATCAATGGTTGTGATCCTTTCATTGTTTCGGGACTCAAAAGGTCTTGAACTCTTGGTCTCTAGAATTCTGAGATGCCGATGGCTCTCGATCCCTGCCACGTGTCTCAATTGATGGACGATTTTGATCTGTTTCAGGGTTTCACCATTTTATTTACCCAATCTCTTGTCCACAGGACTTCCGATATCCCGAACTCCGACACCTCGATATCCCGACATCTTTTTGGGACCTTCACTCTGCTTGTGAGGGTTTAAACCTCGTGCAACTCCTGTCAGATTGGACAGCTAATGGGTAATTAGGTGAGGATCCAGCGGTCCACATTCTCCTAATCTTGAAACTCTGGTAACAACCATAACCTCCCTGCTTCTCTATCAAATCAGACGGTTGGCGGGATTTTTCTATTCCTCTACATAGAATTTTGTCCATTCATCTCTTCCCTTTGACAACTTAGCAAATTTGAGTCCTTCGGAGGTCTTCCATGACTTCCATCCCCTCAAGAACCTTATGCATGCACTCCTTGCGACAAACCTTCAATGGTTTCTCAGGGTTTTCAGACCCTGTATTCAAGCTTGGTCTGTGCACACCTTGAATGAATCCTATGTCAAATCTTCCCTTCATAGGAGATGAGAACAAAAGCTATCCCGTCTGAGAATTCCAGAGACAAATATCTGAATCCTTTGTCAATGCACACCTTGCGGACTATTCAACTGCACTCCTTGTAGGAATCCTTACTCAGATAGAGAAATAATTAAACTCATTTTTCATTTACCCTTTCCTCTCAGATTTCAAACATTTAACAAGAAAACACTCATACATAGCATAAAAGCAATTGCATGACACGAAGAGTAAAACCATGAACATACCATTTAGCATACGCATACAAGAAACAAACACAACGCCATGAATATGAATTAAAGACTTCTTCTATTAACTCAAACCTCTATACATGGGTGTTTTCTCAAACATAGTTTTTTTGTTTCAACTTTGTATGCTCTCTTCTCTTTCTTGGAAATGTTCTTCACTACTCTGCTCTCAATTGGCATTCTCCTTCTATTTTACAAATACACAGTGAGGGTGTCTATATCCGTTTTCCCTCCACTCCTAAAAATATCTAATCAGAGAATTCAAAGCTACCTACTAACATAAATGCTTTCTACCTACTATCGAAGAGAGAGGATCACTCAAGGTCCTTTTCAATATATAAGTACGCCTCTCCTTAACTATCTCATTTACGATTGGCGCATTTAATCTTCAAAAGTTTTTAAACAATTTATCATGTGCTCAAAATGTGTTGGTGCTTGTCCCACGCTCGCTTGACGTTGGCGATGCCCCTGCATCAATTATTCACTAGAGTATGCAACAATGTTATTCCTCCTTTAGGTTCCTTTTGAATTGTATAAAGAAGAAACAATACATTTTATATAAAGATAGTCACTTCTTTTTTTTATTAGCGTTTCTAGAATTTTTGTTATTGGTAAATTTATAGAGAGATGTAGTGGAGATGGGACCATGGTTTTGGGGTCATGTAAGGATTGTTTCTTTAGCATTTGCAGCATAGCATTGATCCTAAAATTATATCTTCCAATATTTGGGTTTGGGTGCATATACAAAATCTTATTATTTGAGTATAATCAAAAGGTTCTTCAACATATAGGGAATTATATTGTTGAGATTGTGTCTAGTCAAACCCTTCCCAAGAAAGGGTAATGTGTATAATTTTATCTAACCTAGAGG